>JAASAY010000277.1:0-146109 GCA_014822085.1 Fusarium stilboides | reverse complement strand
CCCCTGGTGTGTCCGCCTAATTCGGCCTCCCCTACGGTGCTCCCCTACACTCATCTTTCGCTGAGCTGGGCTGCCATCGGCCGAATGCCTGGGCTTCCAAAACCCGCCTAAAACCAAACCAGCCTCTTCACTCCCTCAACCCTCCACTCCCGTCTTTTCTCCCATCTCCCATCAACTTACCTCTTCAGCCGCTCCAACGCCATCTCCAAAATACCCTTCATTTCCATCTCCCTTTTCTCAACTACCGGTGTTGTACGTACCTTCCATCCGTATATCCTCGAATCTCGTCCTTGGCCGCCGGAAACCGTTCACCCGCTTGTCCACGAGTAATCCTGCGCCAACCCGCTCCACCGCGTCACGACCCGTTACGATAACCTCAAAAAACTGTCCGACTCGTTCCTCCTTGGCCAGTCCCCCATCGAGGGGTTTGTCCAGTGCACACTTCGACCTCGCTTTTTCATCGTGTTGTCCTGTATACGTTGCGAATCTGGCCATCCTTGCTGTCATCAGGCTGAAGGTCGCCACACCACCTCGACAATTGGGACACCTGAATAATCCCTCCCGTCTCCTACTTCGAAATACCGCTCCGACTTTTGGCCATCGCCATCAACCGCAAACATGAGGGAAGTCAACTTTAGTATTCCCAACGTCAACAAGGCGTCTGTTGGTATTACTACTGCCTTGTATGATCGACGTGCTCTCGATTGCACTTCAACCCTCCCCCTCATCAACTCGCTCAATCATCTCGCCTATCTCACCACATCATCTGCTCGCATCCGCGATATCCTCACCGTCGATGGCGGCATCGAGCGTCTTGTCTGCATTCTGAAGCAGGGCCGTAGCAAAGATATGATGGGAATGTGGAAGTGGAACCTTGCTTTCCAGTGTGTCGTCAATATCGGCGTCCGAGGCACGGAAAACGTCCGCACCCGCGTTGTTGAGGCGGATATGGTCCCCGTCATCGCTACCATCCTCGATAACTACACCAAGGCTGTTGATAAGTGTCGTGAGAAGGCAGAGGAGGCCAAGCAGAAGCAGAACTACGACCACCACCGCCATCGAAGCCATGAGCACCGCTCAACTCCCAAGGCTTCCTCCTCCACCTCAGCATCCGCATCCGCATCCTCTTCATCGTCTGCAACAGTGAGTAATGCTCCGTTCGGTCATCGATCCAGCTCTCGTGTCGATGCTGCCGACCAGCGATCGCTTCGTCGTCATGGCCCGCCGCCGTCTATTGATGTGTCAGCCTCTTACGCTGGCCCATCCACTGCCGCCCCTCAACCTCAGCAGCAATTGCAACAACCCCTAGATGCTGCTCTGGGCGCTTCTCAATGGACTCAGTCCACTTCAGACCGCTCTGCATCTTGGAGTTCTACCCGCCAGCAGCCCCTGAGGGGTCTTGAAGCTCGTCACGCCACGACTTCTGCCCCCCGTCAGACCATGCAGCCCCTCGCAACTGCAGTCCCAGCTACCGAGACTGTTGAGGGCTTTGTGAGACCTGTTCGTGACATCGACCGTCTTGCTTCAATGGCACCATTTGGCCCTACGGATCTGGTTTCCCAACCCACGTCACCAACGACACCTCTCCCACCGTCCCAGATGCGCTCGCCAACCGTTCGCCCAGCATCGGCCCTTGGAGCATCCGGTCGATCTCGCAGACGCCCATCGATCCGTCACCAGAACTCGACTGCCGATGCTGATGACATTAACGGAGATAGTATGCCTTCAGACGAGTCACCTGAGACGGAGATGACGGGCACCGATAACCTGCAGTCAGCCGTTGGTATCCAGGATATCACCATGGAGGACGGCGATGCCATGCTCGCCGGTACCGCTCTCGACTTGGCCACGCCAACGGTCTCCGAGACCCATCAGGATGCTAGCACCTTCAACATCAACCACCGTAGCCCTATGGATGGCAGTATTGCTAACAACAATACTCCGACCCCGGTTCCTGCGATTGGACTCTCACCTAACCGCCCTGCAATGACCACCCCTCCTCAACCTCCTCTGGCCGCCACCACCGTCCCTCGATACCTTCTCGACCGCAACTTTGTCCCGAACCCTCAGATGGTTGCCGCCATGCCCCGGGAAGAGGATGTGCTTATGTCTCTGCAGCTCCTGGCTTATGTCTCCAAGTATTGTGGTCTTCGTTCTTATTTCCAGAAGAGTCACCTTGTTCCTCGCCTCAAGATTGGCAAGGAGCTCGCTGCCATTGACAAGGATATCTCTGCCATGGACGAGGAGGAGGAGATTCCCGAGGTTTATGACGAGGATGCTGACGACGAAGAGTATCTTCTTCCCAACGACTTCAATCTTTTCCCTCTCGTCGAAAAGTTCACGGTCCGCTACCACAGCACTGACATGCAGTACTGGGCGGGCGTCGTCATGAGAAACCTCTGCCGCAAGGACGATACCCGTGGTGGCATCCGCCAGTGTGCCTACTACCAATGTGGTAAATGGGAAGAGTACACCCGTCAGTTTGCTAAGTGTCGCCGATGCCGACGGACCAAATACTGCAGCAAAGAGTGCCAGAAGAGTGCATGGGCTTTCCACCGCCACTGGTGCGTAGCGGCCACCCAGTAAGCTGGTCGCCTGGCACAATGATTTACACGACAAACCCGTAACAGCATCTTCTCGGCGCATTCTGCGGCATCAATGCTTGATTCATACACATTCTTCTTTAAGGGTTGCGAATGCATTGCACAGCAAAGCGTGTCATGAGCGCATGGCGTTTCTACTCGATACCACTGGTTTTACTTTGTTTTCATGGGCGTCTTCGGGCTGGGCATTATCGGTCGTTGACTTTGGGTGCATTATTGCATGTCATTGCACTTTCAACGTTTCTTTGTTATTTTTTATCCGACACTTTCTCACCCTTGGAGGCTTGCTTTTCTAATTATTTCTTATCTGGTGGCTGGACATTGCTCAGATTGCTCTGAGTATGGGCGTTTTCTTAAAACGAGCGAGCATTAAGCAGACGACGACAATGCTGCTCGTTCTATATATAGATACCTTTGACTGTTGGCGGCTCTCGGATGGCACCACTTTCGAGGGCATGGATATCTGGATATGACTGACGACGGAGAACAACGACGGGAGCGGCGATGGAGATTAAGCAGAGTTGACTGCTAAATTGACTCGGTGGATGCTGATGGGCATGTCCAATTGAGTTGGATGTGCGGCCTCTCGATTGGTGGTTCGGCCTACAAAAGGGCATCATCATGAAGGGCATCGGGACTGCGAAGGATTCATATGCAGTCGCAATCAGAATCTGCTACATATTCCTTTGGGTATAGATGAAATGACCAATACTTCAAAACTTTTTGGCTCTAAAAGTGAATAATATGGTGATAATGAAACAGTAATAGTGACAATGATTGGAATTTATCTTATGCCTAAACTTTTAGCAACAATAATCACTTAGTGAAGATATAATGTAATGGTGACAGAAAAATTGAATATTGACCAAACGGTTTCGATTTACATGCAAGAGGACCCTAAACGCCAGCCCTTGTACTTCATCTCTAGCCTTTTCTTTCAACAGGTATGCATCACACAGGCCAACCTCAACAACAGGTATCAACAACGTTTTTCTCCCTCTTTTTACCGGGAACCCATGGACTTCCTTCTCGCCTTGCCGGGTCGTGACTTGGAAACCTTGCTGCCGCCGGCCTTCATCTTCTTGGCGTTGAAGCCGCTGAGATCGCTGGAGCTCATGGCATCGCCAGATTTGGCATGACGCTTCTTGCCACCGAAGCCGTACTTCTCGTTCTTCTTGGCTCGCTTGTGGTTGGCTCCGGCGCCAACTTGTCCGCGGCCAGCGCCTGCGCGCGGGTTGTGGCCCTTCATCTCGTTCTCGACACCGACGTCGAAGATATCGGCTTCCTTGGTGTCGAGGCCGGCACCACCAGTTTCTGAACGCTCTGAGAGGAAATGTTAGTAAGAAGAGACTAGAGTTGAATGAAAATGAGGTTAACTTGCTTCGCTTGAGGTTCTTGATCTTGTCGAGGGTCTCGCGCTTGGCCTTGTGTCGCTCCTGGAGCTTGGCGACTTGGACCTGCTTTCCGAATTTCTTGAGGTCGCGCAGCTTGCGAGCCTCCTGGGCAGCCTTCTTGTTGGACGCCTCCTCGACGAGCTTGGCCTTGACCTTCTCCATGTGGGCATCCTCCTTGATCATCTCGGCGAAGTAATCCTTAGGACGAGAGAAGGGGACGCCCTCTTGGCGGAGAAGCTTGCGGGCGGAACGAGCGGCCTCAAGGCTCTGGCTGTAGAAGGCGAGCTCGCGCTGCAGATCGTCCTGGGCATCGGGAATGGACTCGGCGGTTTCGGCGGTCGAGAGGATGGACTGGTGGGTGGCGAAGGGGACAGACTTGTCGGTAGGGACGGAGATGCGGTTCAGGGCGGCGAGGAGGGCGGTTGTGTTGTTGATGGTGAGGCGCTGGTGGGGGATAATATCTTCCTTGTCATCTTCGTCGAGGTCTTCGAGGTCGGACATGGGGATATCTTCTTCATCTTCCTCTTCTTCCTCGTCGTCGTCCTCTTCGACTGGTGCCTTCTTCTCGACAATCTGCTTTGCAATTTCCGACTTCTTGAGTGTATCTCTCTTGGGTTTGCGAATAATCTTCTCCTCGAGCTCGATTGAAGAGTCTGAGTCGTCGCTTTCATCGATGGCGTTCAGGTCGTACTGATTTGGTCCGGTTAGTGAAAGCTTCAAGCGCGTTTATGAACCAAAACAAACCTGGGCTTCCTCCTCCTCATCGTCCTCCTCTTCATCTTCATCATCAACATCCTCAAAATCGGCCTCAATCTCAATCGTCTTCTCCTTGTCGTCGCTTGATTCTTCCTCAGCTGCCCCGCGAGCGGCGGCGTTGCGCTTCTCGGCCTCCTTCTGCTTTTTCAACAGCTTGAGCTTCTTGAAGTCTGTGCCCTTCTCGGCGGCGAGGGCCATCTTTAGCTTGCTTTTTGTGACCATTTTTGCGGTTGTTTTTGTGGTTGCGACTTGATAATGGTCGTGGTCGGCGCAAGCTGCTGGGCAAATGTTACTGGTGCTAATGGGAAAAATCTCCAAATTCTGCCGCGGGACGTGGTTCACCGCCTTGACTTTTTTTTAGTGGAGCTTCTTTTTTTCGCGGCTTCTGTAGAGTCCACTCACCAGCCACTTTAGAGAACTTCCAAATCGGGATACTTGCAAGCAATGAGCGTCAAGTTTGGTAAAGCGACGAGGACCGATTATACTATCTGATGAACATCTCTCATGGAAGATACGATAAAGGGCTCATGAAATCTCTACCTTTGTCTCCCAAAAACTCAGTCAAACCAAGTATTTTATGAGCTATCAATTATCGGATCCTGGTAAGAGCCTCAAGTTTAATCGGAGCATATGTTAAAGCAACTTGATTTTAAGGAGAATCACTTAATAGAAACTAGGTTCCTGTATTTTCGGAGTTGGCAATGAGCCTTCTCGGTATGTATATGTCAAAGAAACTGTCAAAGACTTGTGGTGTTATGGTTCGCTCACTAGAATCCTACGAAATGACTTACATGATCTGTTACATTCGAATCACTTATTCACTTATATCAAGTTGCACAAAAAGCTTAATCCAAAGGCTTGTATTCAAGAAAGTATTAAAAGTCCTCCCCAATCTGCTACTAGGTAGTAGGCGTCCTGTTTCCACCTCGCGTTTGACGAAAACGGACAGCCAGGTATAAAAATGGCTTCCTCATGTCGGCGTCCCTTCACTCAGAGCCAGGTAAAAAATAAAAAAAGTCAAGCCAATGGATCCTCTCCTCGCCGTATCATCTCCATCCTCCTCCAATTGTCGTTTGAAAGCGAACGCTACGCCATGCGTTGTTGTTTGTCAAGTCGCTCTCAAAGCCCAAGATTGGCAAAAGCTGTTTACATGACAGTGCAGGTGAGAGGGAGAGTTCCCTGGCCGTTGACAGCGGGCTTCTTCATGACGCTGCAGGTGATAGGCATAGTTCCTTGACCGTTGGTAGCGGGCTTGTTGGCGGAAGGCATTTTGAAAGTTGGGGTTGAAAGACTTAAAAAAGTCGGAGAGTGTTCTGTGTTGAAAATGTTGGGGAAAGTGAGTGTATGTGAAAGTGAATGATTGTTGTAGTGCGTGATGAGATATAGAATTGGGAGGATGAGGACGGTATCTTTATACTTGAATCTGAACTAGCTGTCCAGGTAATCGTGGACTTCATGATGGGGTGTAAAAGTGCTCTCTCCGAGTTGCAGTGTTGGTCGTGAAGCCTATGATCCGTGCAAAATGCCTTAATATTGTTCTCTAGATGGTGTTGCTGTCAGACAAAAGGACAACCGCCACTAGTCCAGCCACCAACATATCACTGACCTTCTGGAATTGATCCCTGTTTCCTATTATTATGAATTAGCCTTGAAGAAGTCTCAATTTTCTGAAGTTGAGCCGAGTTGAGTTGTCATGTGGTACACCGATATCTTGAACGCACGGATCTGGAGTTCATATTTCTTTGTATATCACTTAGTATTGTTCTCTCGCTTGATATTGTTCTTAATGCATGGACTCATCTTGCCCTGCCAGAAATAACCGTGACTACATCAAATTATTGGAATAGGCTTTCATAACCTTCTTAGAAACAGTTCCCGAGTGATTGCTCTTGTAAGTGGTACAGCTGGCGACATGACCATAACGCAGCTAGGAAATCCCGATGCAAAACCATGAGTTAGACTGTGAACCTGATTCGATTACGCAGTGGACGGATGTTTGACTTGGGCTATAATGCATGATACCTGCAGCATCAGTGTGACACACCGAACCATGCGTTGCCGCGCTGCCCTGGCCTCACGGTTAGGGCGATCGCTATGGCTTATTTTTTCGCTCATTTTATATATTTAAAGTTTATATTTGTTCGATTCCTAGTCGAAATTGCTGCTATCCCTGTTTGCCACAAGAACAATACTTAGAAGCGACTGAAAGGGAGCCTGGACATATCGGTTAATGTGAATTCAGTTCCAAGAATAGCAGGTGGCTTACCATTTGCCCTTCAATGTGATAACCACCCATGGTGAGCCAGCCTCATCCACCTCCTTATCTACCGTAGTCGAGAAGCAAATGGCACTCATGATACCGTCTCCAAACTTCTCGTTAAGGATGGCCTTGTAGGCGTATCCGTAGTTCTGCACAATCTCGTACAGTCGGTAGATGAGAGGCTCAGTGGGAGGCATGGGTCCAGCCTGACCACGGTTAGGGAATCCTGTAAGCTGGGCATTCAAAGACTCCTTGGGGAGGTCAAGGAGCTCCGATAGCTTGTCAACATCCTCGGGCGAGGCGGTGGCCTGTCCGTAGAACAATGCCGCGACTGCAACCTCGCTACGGCCCAGGTGCTTTGCGATTGCCTCGAAGCTCAGGTCCTTGGCGGCCTTGCCGTCAAAGAGCATCTTAGAATAAGCCGGTAGCCTATCGGCCATCGTTGACTAGGTTGAATGAGCATGATCTCGTTACATCGTTGGATCTCGGTTATCTTACATCCAGAGTGGCGATGCGTCCTTCGTTTGCCATTGTGTTTGCAGATGAGAATGTGATATGATTGTTGATTGTTGTGAGATGAAAGATTCAACCACCTTGGAGAAGATATTAAGTCATGGCGGAGATGTTTCCTTTCCCGTATCAGCTTGCGGGGTTATGGACTCCATGACGTGTCAATAGGTTGCACTAATATCAAGAGTGCACTCGGTGATATTCCGGAGACTCGGAAACTGCTCATTCGATATGGGTGTTTGGGCGGATCTTTGCGATAATCACTGATATTCGTGCCGCGATATCCTAGTATAGCGGCTCGACTAGATCCATTGGTGTTTATACGATGATAGCATGATTTCACTCAATCAAGTGCCCTCTTTTCTTGAAAATGTCTCTAGCTTCCAGCAGATCATCCGCATTGAGAACATCAAGGCCCTCATCCATCAGAATATCTCTGAGTTGGTCCCTCACGTGTCGTGGCCAATATGGCATTCCCCAATATCGCGTCTTGAGACCTCGGCTATGGGCTTGAGAGATTTGATCTCGCAACTTCATTAGTTGCTCTGTTTTGAGACCCTTGGAACCGACTTTTCCAATCGACTTTTTGAACGAGACACTCGTGTAGTATGAGTTGAGGTTGTTGTATAAATCTTGATCTAATTGGTCAAGAGGCGCATCAAAGAAGATGTCGCGCGAAGGTGTGTCTTCGTTCACAAGACGGACTTCGGTATCACCAGTTCCCACAACTGTAACAGGTCCTGGTACAAACTTGTTGTCGCGAACATGGCTCAACCATCCTTTTTGACGAAGTGGCTCTAGGCTCTCGAGTAAAAGTGGCCACGATCTGTTGGGGTTTGTCTTCAAGTCTATTAGCAGGACCAGTGTCTGGTCTGGTTTGCGGGCATACACGCCTCGAGGCGGAAGACTTGGATCTCTGTCTAGATTTTGAGACTGAAGCAATTCCATCAGTGGTCGAATGTACATGGACGTCAGAGTTCGACCACTGGAGAGCCCGCCCCGATCGTGACCGACACACAGGTCACCCTGATTTTCCCAAACATCTGCTTCTATTCCAATACAGCCAGATTTGATGGCTGAATAGAAAGGCATCGGTCTCCAGTAGTCATTGTGTGAGTGACAGGGCACAGGGAGTATAGAATCAGATCCGGAGCCGAGTCCGATATCAGAACTGGTTGTTGGTGCTTCGGATAGCTAAGGCCAGATCACGGGTGTGACGCCGAGGATAAGGGCCAATATAATAACCATAGTACTATTTCATATTAGACACATATTCAATAAAGAAATGATTGGAAACCTACCTTACAGCCGCCCCGACTAAGCCCAAGGCAAAGACATAGGGGTTTGTCTTGTTGACCAGGCCTGGTGCACCTTTGCTGGCCCCTTTAAAGGTTCTGGATTCTGAAGGAGCCATTTCTGAAGAACTGGTGACTATTCAGATATAGTGACACTTGCAAGTATGGCTCGTTACTATAAGCAACCTAAAGTGGCTTTCATGATAAAGTTGAAGGTTGATGAGCGTGGAATAATGTCGTCGTGTATTTTGGTTACCAGTAGGCACGCCATTAATAGACAGATGCCCCACACAGGTATATCCTGGTCCTTATTCCGGTTCATTGAGAAAGGTAATGAGCAATTGATCTTGGTCAGATAATGTCAAAATGCGCATAAACTACTGAGGCATTGTAAACTGGTAGAAAAGAAACAGGCATTGTTATCCATAATTGAGTGAAGTGCCTGAATACCAGAGCACATACAATAGACAAAGCACCTCTCGACACAAAGAGCAACGAGACCTGGGTAGGTAGAAGAGCAAGTTCAAGAAGAATGTAACGTCGACCAATCTTGGGTATATTAGTAAAATAGGACTTCCATTGCGCCGATCTTTATGTGGCGGAGCATGTACCTGCTGGGATAGAGACTTTTAAACACTGCGGGGACTTGTCTTTGCGATAAGCCACGATAAGAGAATTTTTGGAGTAACTTTCAATCTTCCACCTTCGAGTTTGTCTTCAATATTGCGACCGCATTACAACTCAGCTTTCCTTCGCAAAACTGCCAGATTCTCTTCAGAAACAGCGGAACCCTGTTTACCAATACCATTTGAAACTCCGATCATGCCTCACAAGCACAAGAGAAAGAGGGGAGATGACGAGGCAGAGTAAGTCAATATCTTCCGCTCAATTCCTCCACGCATGTCTAACTCGGTTTCCTAGGTTCAACCTCCCTCCATCCCAAAAAGCTCGACCCCTACAAGTTGGGAAGAAGAACGCGACGACAGGCAAAGCGACAACAGGCAAGGCAACTACAAATAAGGCAACGACAAGCAAGGATGCTCCGGTAAAAACGAAAAAGGGCAAGAAAGCACGCAATGAAAACGACGCCCCGCGAGCCTTCAGGCGACTTATGGCTGTTGCGCAAGGCAAGAAAGTGAGGTCCGGACTCGACGATGGTGAAGATGGAAAAAGCGCGAAGCAAAAATCCGAAGAGCTCAAGATCCGCCCTGGCGAAGATCTGAGAGCCTTTGCTCAACGAGTGGATGCGTCCCTGCCCGTTGCAGGCCTTACCAAGAAGACGGCGATCAAGGACGGCAAAGACGAGCAGGGATTCAAAGTCTACCGCACCCGAAAAGAACGAAATATGCACAAGCTTTACGCTCAATGGCGAGAGGAGGAGCGAAAGATTCAAGAGCAAAAAGACGAAGAGGCAGACGAAGAAATCGGACGAGAACTCGACGAAGACCCTACTGGTACTGCTGCGATTGCTCAGGCGACACTCAAGGAGGCAACAGGAAAGAGAGCGCGACGGAAGGGTGGAAAGGTAGACGACCCCTGGGCGGAGCTGAAGAAGAAGAGGGCGGAGGCCAAGATTGCCGTGCACGATCAGGCGCAGGCACCGCCTGAGCTAAACAAAAACACTTCGAAGAATCTCAAGGTTGGAGATGCTACCGCCGATGTCGGTAACATTCCCAAGGCTGCAGGCAGCCTGAAGCGGAGGGAGGAGCTGCAGGAGGCTCGTGCGGATGTTTTGGAAGCGTATAGGAAGATTCGAGAGCATGAACAGGCCAAGCTGCTGCGGGCAGGCCTCTGAGGATACCCAGCTTAAGCGAGCTCAGGTTTACAAAATTTAGATTTACAAAGACGATACATACAATGAGATGAGTAAGGTGCTACAACTTTATTCAGAACTCACTCACAGCCTAATAGCTTGATGTTCGATGATGCACGGTCTCGTTATTCATTACCTGCGCCTATTGGCAGCATAATATACGTTTCGAACGCTGAGTGAAGCATGACCCATCATATAAGTAATTCTCGACAAAACCTTCCGTTCCGAGCCAGCCTCAACGTAATCTCAATATTTTTTGTACATTGAAATCATTTGACTGGGTCCTTGATCCTATCGAAGGCAATAAGGTTGTGAATATATGTTAAGAAACACTTAAATCAAGAGTAACATCAGCAGTGGATACAATCAACTCAAAACTTCTTAGCCATGACAACTGAACTTACAACTCCGAGTCAAGACGCACGCCCACGCCTGTGATTACAGACAGCAACGATACAAATATACCTATAATTTCACCAGCGTAATGGGAAAAGGAGTAAGATCAATTAGCCTATTTCAGTAGTGTCTTGGAACTTTACTGGTTTCTCAAGACTGACTCCTAGTCCAAAGAGCTAGAGCTTGATGTGAAAATTATAAGCGCAAGATGTATTTATCTTTAAGGGGTAAGATGTCTTCAATACTCTACCCCAAGGAATGCCCCCTTCTTGAATACCTAAGTGGTAATAGTTGAGCGCCAGTTAGAGTACGCTCTCAGGAATATTCATCCTACCTTCTTATAAATTACATTATGGCTGAACAAACTATCTTCCGACTTGGAAACTATCTAGACGACCAATCGTATAGTTTCCGTGACCTTGTGGAGTTATCAACTAGCTTGAGTCGCTCACGATGAAAAGTTGCTTTTGTAAATTTCCTAATGAGACTTGACGCAGGCGGGAAACAAGGACATGGGTATCAAGCAGTTACCAGAACGGGTTGATAGGGTGGTATCTAGACTGGCAAAGTGCAGTTCCTTACTGTAAGGGGTAGCACTGGTGGTCCTCAGGCTTGAGATGACCTATGCTGACCTTTTTATTTCTTGTAAAACTGTTCGACGCCCAGTTGTCTTTGTGTAACCGCCAAGTATGACAGGCCAAAATGGAGGAGGGCTTGATGACGGGAGTCGATCCAAACTGGGACATAGTGGAGCTCTATGCCCTGGAACCAGCTGCAAGGTCCAGGTCCAGGTCCCCGTTCCTGGGCTGTGTCTTTCGTTGTGCTGGTTCTAGAGGCGGCAATGAGCACAGAAACAGCTGATTTCCTCGCCCACATCCGTCATGGTCATATATTATCGGAAAATATGTTTTAGTGGTGTTTTCCCCATGTTTTGCATGTCATTCGAGATATTTGGCGCTTTTCCACCATGATATCGTGCTCTTGTGAGAGCTCACCTCGGTGAATCAGGGTTCCTCTCCAAAACGCGTCAACAAGAGACATTCGTTCACCTATCTTATTCGCACGCACACACACACACGGGCCGCCCGCCCAGATGCTGCGGATGCCAATGGAAACGGCAAGAGCAGCCCTTAGCGGCTTGTTGATCTCCCTTTCTCTTTCCGTTCCCGGATTACTTCACTTCTGAGCCTCCCCCATCCCCAGCTTGTCGGGACGTTCCCATTCCCAATTGAGGTGGTCTTGCGCCCTCGTTCCTTCTCTTTCTTGAGTGATTCTCTCATCTGCTCGGGACATCTCCACATTCAAGCCAGACAGAACCCAAATACGGGAAGGCACCAAGGTTTGACTTGAGATCCAGGGCAGGAGCTACATTAGGTACTTAGTCTAGCATCGCGCCTTGCTGTCATCGCCTCCATCCTGAGTTAGTTCAACCTAACTTTTAGTATTCCGTGTCTCCCACTTCTCGTAGCGTCGGTCGTTTTTGCGTCCTTCATCAACATCCCGTCACCAAGCTCAAGCTCAAGCTTTCCACGGACCCTCTCTGCAGTTACTTCACCGACCGCACTGCACCGCACCGCACCGCACCGCACCGCAAGCGCCTTCAGCGGCTCTGTTACCACCATCACCACGAGCTGTTAATCATTCATGCTACTGTACGAGCTACGTTGGTAGCCACGATTCTGGAAAGCCACACCTAGTCCTTGTCCTCCCAAGTCCAGCACCACCAGCCCAGTATTATCGAGTCTCGTGACCTGATCTGCACTGAATCTGGCCTGACCTGACGACACAAGACGCTTGCGGCAATCGCTAACACGAGCCTCAACGCGCCCTGGTCGCTGTTGCGATCCTGGCTTCACCCTCGTTCTATTGAGCGACGTCTGGTTTCTAGGCGGCACTGCCCGCCTTGGTACATCGAACCACTACCAAATCTTTAGTTTCATTAACAAATATTTTGGTCCATGTCACGCCAGCCAATATTAAAGACATTCCGAAGCTTAAGCTCCCGCTCTTGCTTCACCTTTGCCCCCGCCAATCTTACCTCTTTACTCTCCTTTTCACATATTCACACATGGGACTGTAGGCGGCTCGAATCTCACCTGCCGTCCTCATGATCTGGTACTTGCTGTACCCACTCCGAGGGTCAGTCTTATTTGCCCCGAACCTACCCGTGCTCCCGTCCCGTTCTCCGTATCCGTTCCCCGCTCCGTCCTCCGCCATCAACTCACATCCCGTCACAGAACAACGGAAGCACCGGTTCTAACGCCAACTCATCCTCTTCGACGTGCCCTTTCTCGATATGGATCGTACGCTGCTAACCATGTTGTCGCAACCCTCCTCGTCTCGGTGGTTATGGCCACCATGCTAACTTATCCTATCCCTTACCTTTTCACAAGTGACTACGTCAACGGCGCTTCCAACCTGCCTCACCATGCTTGGACTGTTGCCCAACCACTGCCCTATGGTGCCAGCATCCGACCCGATGTCATGATGCGCTCCATCTGGGTTCATGGCACTTACATGCAGGCACTAGACCGGGATCTGCTTGTTTCCGCTTTAGAGTTGCAAAATGAGTTACTTGGAAGCACCGAAAACTTCAGCCCCATCCGGGCTCGACATGTCGCTCGCTCTGTGCCTGAGCCTGGTGCTGATCTTTCTACGACTCAACGCGATGCTTTTCATGCCATCAATGGGTTGAACAACCAGTCTTGGTTCTTTCATTCACCCCTTCAATACTGGGACTGTATCGAGGAGAACATATTGGTCGATCCCGATATCCTATCAACGGTCAACGACAAAAAGACCCAGTCGACATCAGTCAACGTTACACTCAGGCATTCTATCGTCTTCAGCGGCAAGAGATTTGAGGAACGACGTCTCCTCGCCGCAGATGCCCTTGTAATCACCCTGATTTATTTACGAGACTCGCCTGTGGGCGAGCAGTGGGAAAGGAAAGCTGCCCAACTCCCAGAAAAGGTTTCAAGTAAATGGGATATCTACCCACCTGACGGTCGATCTACGGCAAGCCAGCTTTATGAGTTTCAATTTCGACCCATCTCTCGTCGAGATTCGGTTATTCTCACTATCGCATACAGTTTGACTGCCGTCTACTTCCTTATGAGTCTGTCTAAACTCCGGGCGTTCAAGTCCAAGTTTGGTCTGATTATAACCGTCGTGTTCCAGATCGCCTTTTCCGTCATGTCCAGCTTCACCGTGTGCGCCATCTTCAGGCTCGATTTGTCACGCATTCCCCGGGCGGCTTATCCGCTAGTTGTACTATCCATGAGCCTCGAGAACATCTTTAGGCTCATCAACGCTGTTATTCTTACTCCCGCAGAAGACTCAACCAGCAGCCGCATTGGCCACGCATTCGGAGAGACTGCTCACACAGCCATCGCTAGTTCTATGCAGAATGCTCTTCTTCTGCTGATGCTTTCACGCTGGGTATCATCGGGCGTTTCGGCATTCTGCATATTTGCCGCCATAGCGATCGGTTTCGACCTCTTCTATCTTTCGACATTCTTTTTGTCAGTGCTAAGCGTTGATGTACGACGGACAGAACTTAGTGATGCACTCGCTAAGGCTTCAATGCGTCACAATCGTGGAGAATCTGATTTCAAACCTCGGAAGACATGGGAACTTGTTCTTCAAGGCAAAGCGACTTTGTCAACGCGAATAGCGGGTACCATCATAATGCTTGGCTTCGTCCTCATCGCCCAATGGCATTTTTTCGAGGAAGACACTATATCAAACTTCTTTACACGTTTATATCGAGGATATGGAGCATTGGAAAACACCGGCTCAACACAGACCTCCCTGGACTCCATTCACCAAGCACGAAGTCCGAAATCGTGGTTACGACTGCAAGACCATGCGACAGCTCAAGAGATCATTAGCATCATCAAGCCCACGGCCCATAGTTACGTTGCAAGGGTCTTTGAACCCGTCGTGTTCGTCATGAAGGGTTCTGACCGCATGCCTCATTACAAGGAGCCAACTCTCCTTCCGGCAGTTTATGACTTTGTTAATCACCAGCTTACGCGATTTATTGTTATTGTGCTTGTGGTCATTGCAAGTGTTCGACTACTCACAAGCTTTCTTTTGTGGGAAGACGAAACAGACGATGATGATCGTCACTCGGACACGGACCCGACTCTAGGTGTCAAGTCCTTCACTGGAGGACACGTCCTTGACATTGCAATGCTTGCTGCTGCACCTGATGGCCACGTCGTTTCGGTTGGGCTGGATCGTATAATTCGAGTCTGGGACGTTCGACCGGGCGGTTTACAATATGTAGTCGCTGATGGCGAGCAGTCAGATGATGCCCCCTTTCCGGTTCTTGCTATGGCTATCGACGACGATTCGAAGTGGTTGGCCATCTTGTCTACCTACAAGATAGCTCTATGGAACATCAAGCAAAAGCTTTGGGGACCTTGGTTATCCGTCAATCTCCGAGGACAGAAACCTGAAGCTTTCTTCTTTGGCTCCTCTGATCCCAAAACCGATATTCCTAGGCTGGTCCTGGTGCGACGAAATGGGACATTGACCGAATTCATGCCTGATGCAGGCGAGGGAGCAGACTATGGTATCTGTCGAAGTCCCTTGACTTGCGTTCGACCTTTAATTGGAAAGCGTAAGAAATCCACCCAATCAAAACCTTTGCCCAGATAACTTACCAGAGACATTGAACAGGAAGCAAGCAGGCGGCCCCATTAGTTGCCATCGTTACAGCATCTCGAAGAGGATGCGTCCATGCAGCAACAAGAGAGACCCTGTCTTGGAACTCTCGAAGTGTGCAATTAGAGGGGATCGAAAATGATGAAGTTCATCAGGTAGTGCCCCTCGCTTCGCTAGGGCTTTTCTTGATTGCTGGAGCCAGCCGCGTCCATCTTGTCAATATGGACGACTACAGTCTCGTACACACGTTCTCGACAGAACGAATGACCCAGCGCTCCCTTCAAAGCGCATTCTCTAGTCGCCAATCCTCACAGGCAGGGGCAAACGGACTAGCATGGTTTATTTTATCTTATACCGGAGCGGATTCCGGGGATTGTGTGGTGCATACATTCGTTCCTCCAGGCGATCACGACATGATATATTACCAAAGCTCTGCGACCCCAGAAACCAGAGGCTGGTGTGCGTGGGAGTCGGCCAAGGAGACGAGGAGACATATAGAGAACCCAGGGTCATGGAGTGTTCTATCGGACGGTAGTGTTGTGGGCATACGACAAAAGTCAAATCGAGTCCTCGACATTGAAGCCAATGGACGACGCAAAACGGACGGACTTCGACATCGATCCCCACGCAAAGAGCCAGGACGAGATTTATTTGGGCGCTGGGAGGTTTGGACCGCACCACAAAGTGGTCAGCTAAGGACCGACGAGACACGGCCTCTCTTCCAGGACGACGAAAGAGCAGGGCACTTGATTGTGACGGACCTAGGCCCCATGGTGCGAGTGGGTCAGAGATCAATCGCATTCAGCTTTGGAAATGTGGTGAAGTTGGTCACTGTGGGCGGACACGAACGATTTGAGAACAGTACAGTGGATAAGAGCCTCGAGCATTTAAATGTTGGAAGCAGGCGTCGAAAGCCAGGCGCGTTGGTGCGACCCAGGGCTTGGAGCTAGTTGGTTCGACAGGGAAACGAACCGGTGTCGGGACACTCGGCGTTTGGCTTTCACGGTAATTGATATAAGTTTTTGTATGCATATCGGCTGGGTTGGAATAGATGGGGGCGCAAAGGGGATCGGTTTCTTGTATAGGTTTTTGAAAGATTCCCCAACTATAGGAGTACATTTGAGTTAACAGACAAGGACAAAGGTAGTACACGACTGGGCCGGCGTAAACACAATAGATAATTGGAAATTTGGCTCAGGTTTATGAGCTGAAAGAACAAGGTTACGGCTGTGTGTGCTTTTGATGATAAATCTTGCAGTGGACGCTTAACTATATGGGTATGAACTTGACGTTGTCTAGCAGTCTTCCAGGACAGCCGCAACACCGATGAAGCAAGCGGCCAAACTGCCAGCCTGTTTCACCTTGTCCCGTGTCACAACCCAAACAATGGGTATCAGGCTCCACGGTATGAATCGGCCCCTTACTAATTCATCTGTGTGGCGGGCTGATATTTGGGTAGTCTGTCCATCTGCTCATGGATTGCCAGGTGGTACAAAGGCAATGATGCTCTCTGTGGACACGCGATAGCGGAATCGATGGATTACGAGCAGGGAACGTGACTAGGAAAAGGAGAAGGACAGCCAATAAGCTCACCGCTACTGTGACGCGTCTACCAAGGTAAGAGTCCTCGGAGCTGAGCGCAGAACAGAGGCGAATAAGTGACGTGAAGTGGGATATTGTCAAAAACGAAGAGGCTGGGAGGCTGGCGGCGGACCATGGAGCTCGTCGCGTGTAAGTCGCAAATATCAGGACAAATCATGAGGGCGAATCAAACTAGCTAAGGGCGAAGGATGACGGATAATTGGATTCTGTGGAGGCTACGTGTTCATAGAAAGCGGCCGCATAAAAAGAGGCCACCCGCGATGTCGGACGGATAACGATTGAGTGGAAGATGGCTACGACACGATGGGAGATATAATCGAGGAGGTTGGGGAGTGCAGGGTAAACGATGATTGGGAGAGCGATTGTGGATCGGATTTAGATGTCAACGCCTTGAAAATAGGACAATTGGATGAGCATGATTGTAAGGGAATGACAATGTGGTAATTATCTGATGAAAGCAATAGTGTAGAAGAATTGCCGATTACAGGTTGTGAGTTACATGTTGGGCGAGAAATGTCCACGTCGTTTTCGAGCCTGATAGCGAAGTGGTGTAGACCTGGTTCAAGCAAGTCATGAGAAGTAAGGGTCGAATTGCATCATAGGTGCATGCTGTCAACGGCCAACGGTTGCTGATATGCATGAAATCACTCCTCATTAGGCTCTCGAGCCATATAATGGCTTTAACATGAAGTAGAACGCTGATGATTAACGTGCGGGTCCAGTCTCGGCAAAGTCCCCGTCTGTGTGTCATTTTTCTTCCAAGGAATGAGTTGTCTCTTCTGATGCTCGTGTATGTATCTAATGCTAGACCTGCACTTAATGGTCAAGCATGTTCCCTGGTCCGGGCTGACCGTTGATGCCCGTTAGGCACTGCACAGTCCAACGGGTAAGGAAGGGAGATTTGCACAGGTGGAGGCAGAGGTCTCAGCTATGGTTAAAACTTAACGATGGAGCTTGTAAGCTTGTGGAATGGAAGCAGGGTAAGTGCTGTAAGTGAGTGAGACAGAGTAGAGTGGATGTTGCGTAGAACAAAAGACTCGCAACGGAAAAGACCAATTAAGAATTCAATTAAAGATCGAGGTGTAGATGAGGAAGGAACGATAAAGATGGATGCAAGCACTTTCCTTCTGTGCCTAATAAATTGTCTGTCATACTGTTCATGTTCAGCTTGGGAAAGAACGTGCGCCTGACATGAACCTCATTTCCACCTGACGTTGCCGTGCTTCATATTTCTTTTTCCTTTTATCTTCTTTTCTTCTTCCTCACCCTGCAGTCCAGCCTCGTCGTAATCAGTCCCCGCCGCTTCGTCGCCAATTTTTTGAATTTTTCCTTTTTCTTGGGTCCGTGTTGTTTTTTCACTTTTACCCAGGACTAAGGTTCAGTCTCTGGGGAGCCGGGTTCCCCATAACGTACCGCGTCGTGCCGCGTCCAACTGACCCCCGTGCGTGGCGCGTATTAATTTCCGTCTTCTTTTCTCGTGGTCTTATCTTGGGACTTGAATCTGTTGTTCTTCAATCGTGCTACATCAGATTCGACCTGGGTGTATCTGGCTACTTGCGCAGAGGTTAATAAAGACCCATTCGACGACATCGACCTTTACGACAAAAATAGCAGCACTACGAGATCACTTAGTTCATCGGCTTGGCGCGAGCGAGTTTTTGTTTACTCAACCATCGACTCAACTGCTTCTTGGATACGAGCCAATTGCACCATTGACGCTCATAGAAGAGTAATGTTTTGTTAAAACTCGAGTATCCGGTTCAAACAGAGCGTCAAAACCACCAACTGCATCATTCCATCGTGTCTTTGTTAGACCAAACGTCCGTCAGTCATCTCTCATTACCATCTTCAAACAAGCACCCGATCAGACTAGACAGGCAACCCTCCCATCCTGGTCGACTACACCAGCGTTCAGTGGTGCACTGTCGATAGTGGTGCCTCTTTGGGGCTCAGGGTCCCCTGGTCTAGCCTGGTCGACCATCTCACAGACCTGGTCCTGAACAAAGCCCCCCAGCCGGCAGCCCACTGACCGTCTTGTTAGGCCTGTTGTCCGCGCTGCTCACCGCCTGCCCTGGTCATTCGCTGAAACTGGGTTGGACCTGGAGGCGCCTCGGCTTCTCTTTGCTGGCCACTCTCCCGTCACTCTTCTACACAGCGCGCGACTGGTCGGCCGTATAACAACATTCAAACGAGCCTGCCGTCCTGTCGTTTCCTCCGCCATGCTATTCGGTATCGCTGATTCTGCGTTTGTTTCTTGCTGCTAGTCTATCGTTTGCCGTCGCGCTCTCTATTGTAGTTCCGTGGTCATTGGCCCTCAATCGCAAATCTCGCGTTTGCTCACTTGCGTCTTATTCGTCGTCATTGTACGTTGGAAGCAACCGCAGTTGATCAACGCCAGGTTCTTGACCGTTCATGCGCATGCGCCTTTGTGTACCGTTCGCTTCTGAACTCAGATCAAGCCAATTGGTTTCAGGAAGCTTCCTTGGTCGATTCTGCGCCGTTTAAGCGTCATCTGTCACTCGTTCTTATCCCGACGCTGTCGTTCTGGATCTTCGAATCTCATCTCATCGCTGGCATCCGAACCAACCATCACCAATTCGCCTTGGACCCAATCACAGCCTGCCAGCTGTCGCGCGCGCGCCTTCAACTTGGCTCGCTGACCCCGTAGAGTCGCACCTCTACGGAGCAAGTAACTTAGGCTTTCGCCTTGCTATCCCTAGACAGCTCTGGCTGCCTCTCATCTGGTTGCATCGTGCGAGCTGCTGCATCGACCTGCACTTCGCGTCGCTCCCGCTGTGCGTTTTGCTGCAGCTGTGGATCTCGGTAACGGTTAGTTCAGCCAACCTCCTTCTCTTTGCCTCCATATTCTCGTGTTTCCCTGCTTCTCCTTCGTCGCATGTCCTGCTCTCATCTATGACGCCTGTCACCCGTGCTCTGATTCATATGCGAGGCTATTCCCTTCCCCCTCGTCGCCCCTCTGTTGCCCTAGTCAACATATCGAAACTAAAGCAAAGTCACTAGTCTCAGTCGTAGACCCTTCTACGCCTAGCCTGTTTATACCTGAGTCCTACCTTGGAGGCATCGACTGGGCTGCATGGCGTCCTCTGAGGTCGACCAAAAGTTTCTCGGCAAGCTGGCCAAAGCTGTCGAGAATGACAATCCTCTCCTGGCCAACATGCTCTTCAAGATTCTAGGCTTGTCACTCAACCTCGCCGAACAACTTGTTGCTGCAAAGAAGCAACGCCGACCTGATTATGAGCCCTCGCCCAACGCCATGAGGCGTGTATTACGTATCATCTGGCTCTCTCGAGAAGGCAAGGTGATGCTTGAACAGTATGTCCTACCAATGGTTGGCAATTATGTCGAACTCAAGGTCCTTGCCTACAAGCTTCGCGCTTCTTTTTCGCATATCTTTGCTCTCTTTGGCAACACCCCGTCGGTCTCAAATCTGGGTAGATACACGCCAGATGTTACGGCTGTCCTGACACCGCGTTTGGATAAGGGAAAGGGACGGGCCGCGGATATGGAAGTTGACTCAAGGCCATCCTCTGTTCAGCCGACTCATCCCCTTGAAGGAGGACCCGTCATGCCCCCTCCAGGCTTCGAGGATCGAAACATTCCATTGTCTCCCAACTTTCTCATCCCGGCCAAGGACTACTTGCCTGAGGCGAAACAGCACTTTCAAGAGGCCATCCAGCTTGCCGACTCTATGCTTTGGGGCTCTCATTCTCTTCGCCTCTCTGTCAAGACCGAATATTCCGCCTTCTTGTATGAATGCGCCCACGACCCTGAAGGAAGTCGGAAAGTCGCCAAGGATACCATTGCCGAAGTATATGAAGCCACTGAGGGAATGGACGACGACATGTTTGGTGATGCTTGCGAGCTGGTTACGGTCCTGGGCAAGATGATGAAACGTGGACTCGGTACCAGTGGCACCCTACGCAAAGGCCCGGCCTTGAATCAAAGTCCAGTACCCAGAGCCACTCCGCCTCCTGGGATGGAGAATCCAATATGAGAAGAGCTCGAGCAGCTTCGGATATCTGTATTATATTATCGACAACAGACGACGACACTGGCATTACACCGAGAAAGTCGAAGAAGCTTCGCGTCCGGCCTGGGTACAACTTGGCAGCTTCGCCGACTCTTTGGTATGCGCAGGGAACCCAGTCTTGAGATTGAGTGATCGCAGGCGCTAAAAATAGTCTGTTGATTCACATTCAGCGGCCCGTTCCGCACCACCGCATTGCATTGCATCCCTTGTGGGGATCTTAGACATCGACAACAACAGCGCACTACATTGGCTCATGACATCACTAGCTAGTCGAGGCTATAGCGACATCGTTTACTCTTTGCTCCGGCACGCGGATGAGAAAACTACAGAACCCAGCGTCGGATGTGGTTGATTGCTATTGGACCTATCAACACGTCCTGAGACCCAAACACGTCCACCATGACGCAGCGCGAAACTGTCCTCAGCGCGCATTTCATCTTATTTCACTTCTGCCCTGTTATTTGATACCCATCACTATTTTTGGATTCTTGTCTGCATGTGCATTGGACGACCGACCTACCTATTTATTATCTGCTTTCACATCAAACAATATTGGCTTTTACGGTGGTGCTTGGCTGATTTGCATTCAACTGACGGTTGGGAAAATTAGAAAGGGGTGTCTGATATCGAGAGGTTGGTCGCATTTGCTGGGCGCACCTAATAGATGTATCACTAAGGTAGCATGGATGTTATTCTTTTTAACAATTACCCAGGACGTTTGCCCCAGCTCATTTATTGTTCCTAATTCGCAGCATTCTATGATGGACTAACTACCAGATTTGTCCTCGTCTAAGTTACCAAAATGCAACTTTGGCAATATCTATCAACCTTCCGTACTCCTAAACGCCAAAAGATGAAAACAAACCTCAAACGTGTTGGGCGAGTCCAATTGTCTCTGTTGAACAGAGACTCGCAACAAATCGAGTTCTTTCGCTGGGAACCATTTCCGTCGGAATTCATCAAGGAGACTCGTGCAACAAAGCCTGCATCGTGTCAAGATTGTGTCTCACTTTGTTGGATCGACTCTCCGAGTCCTCCTCGTGCGACTGCTTGGCAATCCACTTCTCAACCTTGTTGATGCGGCTTTCAAGTTTTCGACTAGCAGCGCGCTCTTCCTTCTCGGCTTCGGCACGCTCACATCTGGCTCGGATAGCTTCGAGGGGAACCATACGACCTGTGACGTTGTAGAAGTTGGCCTGCATCTCGAGCCAGCGAGATCGCTTGTACTTGCTGTCAATGGTAGCGAGGAGCTCACAGTCTCGCTTACCCAGGTAGGTATCAGGCTCGGGGTGAATCTCGGCCGGGTAGAGTTCTTTGTAGATGTGATCCTGGAGGTATTTCATCTCTTTCTGTTTCTCGGGATCGCCATATCCGAATCGAGAGGAAGATTCAGAGGACTCGACATTGGGGGATTCGACAGATGCTTCCCCGCCCGATGCGATGGAGGACGCGCTCTTCTCCGAGTTCTTGGCTTTGGCGCGAGCTTTGGCCTTCTTGTTCTCGGTGGCAACCTTGGCGTTGCGAGTGCCCTTGTGCCATTTGTTGTTGACCGAGCTGTTGGCCTTTGTCTCAGTCTTGGCGTTGTTGGCCTTACCCTTTCCCTTTCCTTTAGCCTTGCCCTTACTCTTTCCCTTGGAGCTCGCCTCTTCTTCCTCGTCCTCGTCTTCGTCTTCCTCCTTGGACTCCTCGTTTTCTTGATCATCAGTCTTGTCTTCCTCGGGGTTGGTTTCGCCCTCGGTCTCTGCTTCGGTGGTGTCATTGCCAGTCTCCGCCTCGGTAGTTGGCTCTAAGGTGGTAGTTTGGCTTTGAAGAACCTTCCAGCGAGCTCTGACATCGTTCTTTGACTTGCACAGTGAGTTGGCGATGAAGTTCCAGGTTTCGCCCGCTTCCTTCATGCTTCGGAGGCGACAGTCTTCGGAGATGGACCAGTTAGGATCGACGTTAGAAGCTTTGGATGACTTGTTCGAGGTACCGGCGTCAGTGGAAGCCTCCTCTGTCTGCGCAAAGGACTCATTTTCGGTAGAAGACTTGGCTTTGGCTGCCTTGCCCTTCTTCTTGTTTCTGTTCTTGTTCTTGTTCGCCTTGACTGACGAACTCTGACTCTCTTCAGTGGTCTCATCACCGGCTGATTCGGTAGTCTCAGCATTCTCAGAGGTCTCTGCCTCGCTTGAGCTCACAACCTTGACATGACGACCTTTGCCGGTGCAGCAGTTCTTGGTGCACTTGCTTTTGGTGCCCTTATTGCCGCGCTTCTTGTTGCAGGCGCTCTGGTTCTCGGAAGAAGACATGCCCGACTCGTATCCGGACGACTCATCGCCGACCGACGAAGACGAAACAGCCTCGGCAGACGAGCCCTCAACTTCAGCTGGCTTCATGGTGATTGAATCCGCTGGGAGTTCAGCGCAGTCTGGAAGGATAGGATCACGACCCAACAAAGTGTTGGTAATGGAAATGTGGAAGCTCTCTGGGGAGAGAGGTGTGACCATGACGAGAGCAGAAGCACGCGATGTGACAATATCTCGATGCCGACGATGATGTCGATGTCGATGTCGATGCTATATTCACAGGTCAACCTTGATTACCTTGTGTACAAGTCATGAGGCCTGAACCTACCTTGAGCTGAAAAGCAGATGCCGTATCGAGTCAAGATGAAAGGTGAAGAAGCGTGTGCTCAAGTTGGACGAAAGCAGAAGAGGCTATCTCAGATGATGGAGTGTTGATGTTGATGTTGAAGAAAGAGAAAGCGGAAGTAAGAGTTGAGTTATCTGTCTGCTGTGACAAGATGTCTGAAGCTGAAGGGTTAAGACGGGGGATGCCTCGGAGGTTGAAGGAAGAGAAAACCTGCCAAGTGCAGTGTGGTGATGCAGGGAAGAAGAGGAAGAGGAAGAGGCTGTAAAAGAAACAAGGTCCGCGTTTATCGAAATGCGAGTTGAAATGCACTGCTCTGATCCGCTCTGCTCTGCAGGTGTAGAAAAAGCAGATGCTGCCAGTGCCAGTGCCTGTGCCCCAGAAAGAGGGTTGGTCATAAATTGAAGAATAAGGTGAGGGAGAGTATAGAGCGAGCAGTGGCATATCACTATCACTATCACTATCACTGCTCCGTCCTGAAGGGCCAGGGCCAAGGCCAAAGCCAAAGAGCCTACCATGAACGACCAAGTTGGAGTTTCATCAGGCGATACTTCTAACATGAACAATACCTATCATTCAGGACTACGACTGGGTAGCAATATGGATATGGCGGGTAAGGTTGACACGTAGTGCTCAATAGCATTTACCCTGTTACTTACAAGCACCGCCGCCATGCGTTACCCAGCTTAACAGTTAAAGCGAACGCCACCGTTCTTTTTTGGCCATTCTATATGCGTTAAAGCTCATGTGTCTTCGATCCCAGCCTGACTTTTCGGTCTTATCCTCTCTTCTTCTCTCCTACTTTAAGGTCTGCTCGTTACTTGCAAAGGGCCGCGCACGCGCAGGCTGACCACACAAAGCTGTTGCATAACTAGAGTGAACAAGTCTCAAAGTGTCTTGACGCTAATATTTTACAAGATAATACTTTAGAAGCGCAGATGGGCACGTCCGAAGAAGCTGTACTTGGCCGAGACTGGCCGAGATATGCTAAGTCGTGTCTTCTGTGCGCCAGGATCGAAGTACACTCATTTGCAACAAGTGAACAGGCCGAACAATGGACGTCTGGAAGACGCTCATCATGTTAGCAGATCGCGTTAAAGCACAGGGGCAGGTGATTCTTTCATGTACTAGAAGCATAGTATGTAGAGTCTCTTAGTTGAGGGTCATGATGACTTCGGTCATGTAAGTGGAATGTTGACTTACGCGGGACGACGAAGAAGATGCGTATCCTTCAGCACTCAACTAATCGCGCGATCTCAAACTATAACTTAATCATACTAAGCAACTTATCATGGTCATTGTAGTTTTATATCGTGATATGATGTTTGGCCGGAGATAGTTCAAGTTAGATCACCTCAGACCCAATAGGACAACCGGAAATCTCGCTGACTCATCTCACTACCGATTCGATATCTAGCTTAGTATCAGTATCAGTATCAGTATCAGAGTTAAGATATCCATCGCATTCAGAATTCACTCTTCGCCATTGATTCACAAACAAGAGTGTCCCACTGATCAGGTCCACATCTCCCTTGTTACATACGTCGCAAGACACAAAGACACAATGACTGATGTTCTACCGCCCCTCCCGGCCGAGTACGCCCGCGGCCTTGAGCTCATCGACGCTGCTCATGCCCAAGACTCTAGAACAGCCCAGGGACCTGACGGGACTACAATTCCGTTTGAGCTCAACTACGCTCAAAAGATGACCAAGTGGCTAGCCCGCCGGTGCCCGGACGCCAGCCCCGTTCTGCAGCTCGCCTGTCGAGCCCAGCACTTCCGGAGGTAAGTCTCTAAAGCTACAGCCTCACCCCTGGCCAATAACTTACAAACTACTGCAGGTGGGAAATACCTCGAAGCAGTTACCCCATGACTCGTCCAGGCTATTTAACTTGGCGTGCAAAGCTCAAAGCCCAGGCCGCTGCTCAAGTCGCCGAGTTACTCGCTTCTCCCGAAATTCAACCCCCGATTCCTGAGGAGGACCGCGCTCGGATAGCTGCCTTGATCCGCAAGGAGAACCTCAAGTCAGATGATGAGACTCAAGTTCTCGAGGACACGGCATGCTTGGTCTTCCTCGATGACCAGTTCGACGATTTTGAGAGCAAATCGGACCTTGACGAGGCAAAGATGATAGGCATTCTTCAAAAGACGTGGGGCAAGATGGGTGACAAGGGACGACAACTGGCTCTCGAGATGAGCCACAGTGATCGAGCCAAGGAGCTGATAGGAAAGGCGCTGGCGGGTTGAATGAGCGAGCACGTACTGGATCTGCAACTATGCAGCTCGCTATCCTTGAATGAGACCAGGCTTGTCAACATAAGGTAGCCCGAACTGGCTGCACATCCATTTCGAGGACATGTTTGCCAATACAAACTTATGTCTGTGGGGATCACAGGAGACTAATGCCACGATCCTGCACATACATGGCCAAGCAACCAACTTAGAACTCTGTCAAGATCCACAAGAACCATACAGTACCTGGGTTCCCATATGTCTTTCCCCTTGCATTGCATGAACCAAGATGTAGCTTCGCGCCAGTGCTGTAAAGTCAGTCGAATCAAATCAAGTACGCCAGCAGTGTCTGTTGTGTTGTCTCACAAATCTCGACCAAAAAAGGAACACAGCCAGTGTTGATATGTTCAGGGTGACAAGACTCAGTATGCAAGCCTCGAAAGATGGTCAGACTCTTCCCTTTCTCCCGTCCGACGAGTCTTTTACTCAATTAAAGAAGAGTCCGTAATATTTCGGCCCCGGGCGACATTACCGATCCGAGACATTGTGACGGCAGTAGATCAATTGACCAGGGGCACGAGATCTTGGTAAGAAATGGGCGTTTGTGACACCAAGACCCCCTGTTGTGGCGTTGCTGCGACGGAAGCCAAGGCGCCCCGTCATGTTTGCCAGCCAACTCGAGAGATTAGATCCCTGCGCCCATCTGCCAGCCCTACGCGGTTCATGTCGATCTGTTCTGTCTTGTTGTATGTAACAAGAGGGCTCTGAGACTTCACGTTGGCTCGTGTAACACTCGAGTTTCTTGAATCAACTCAACTCGTGCTGTTGACATGTAGCACAAGAGATCCGGCGTGTTCCCGATCCAGCACGTCGCAGGCTGTCACCAAGATCATCTATCAGATTCCCAGCGTGCCGGAGCCTCATCCGCCTCATCTTTTCTCTTTCCTCTCTCGTGTCTCGCCGGCCAGGAAAGGGTCGGAAGACATGGCATACTATCCTCAACGCAGATAATTGACACGTAACTGAGTCTCTCGGGTTCGTACATAATTGCTCCGAAACTATCGCAATTGTGACGTGTGGCGCCAATGCTGTCAAAAACGCGAATATTGTTTTGGCAGGAGACCTCACTTGGCTTCAAGCGTCGCCGGGACCTTGTTCTCCGCGCATGCATTTCTGGCACTCTCCCTCTAAGTGACAGGAATGATATAATTGCCTCGTCCTGTGACTTCCGGGTAGAGCCGCGCATTCTCTGCTGTGACTATGTCGCACCGTGGCGTGACTTTGACACCGGCTGGAAACATGCTGGCGAACATACTATTCGTTTGCTGCCGTCGATAACTTGTTGACAGCCCCTTCACTTTTCTGCTTTGGATATCAGATCACCCTACCACGCTGCAAGGGAGACTGTCAAACCCTTCGCCCGGTAGCATGACAGGTGATATCTGATTGCCACACTAAACTAGACATGTCGACCCAATGGTTCGTCACGCACGAACCAGTCGCATCTATCATGCTTTCTTGTAACCCTACAACTTTTCAGCTGGTTGATGAATATGGGGGTCTTGCTCAGGAACGGATCGCACAACCAAGATAGCGTGAGCTTTCGTAATGATTATGTGAACCATACGCCTGTCCTAGCTCGCCTATGTATGGACAACATGACAGAACTTGGCCCAAGATGAGGGGGTATATCGCATAATTGTGGTACGCAGATGCTGCACTGATCTGCTTGTCTCGGGGGCCGTGGGTCACGACAAGGTTGTTGTTGCTTTTTAGACCCAAGATCTGGCAGCGCAAGCCGCAGCTGAAAAGTGCGTCACCTGTACCTTGTCCAGTTGGATGGGGGTGTTCGACGGGGTCCAAAGGGATGGTAACCGGGCCGCCAAAGCTGCAGATCCCATCTCAATGCTTTACCCAGAGTCCCAGACATTATTAGGCGTAATCAATCACATCACCTGGAGCTACCCTGAAAACGCCAGTGGTTCGTCACCAATCAGCAAGGCTGGACCTGTCCGCTTTTTAGATCCTCTTTAGCCTCCCCAGGCTGTTCTCGCTCAACCGCACAACTAAGGAGGGCGTTGAGTTGTAAAAGTGTAGCCATCAGAGACCCGGGATGCTATTGGTAGAGTTGCTTTGTTTCGTCGGACTCAGGGGTCTTTGGGGTCTAGAGCTCGTGCCCCTCGCTTCAGGGTCAATGGACGGGGGGCTGTCCTCTGCTATTGAATCATATCATATGCTCACATAGCAATGTGTCAAAAGTGAATTTATCTTTAACTCTCACTATAGTTGTCAGTTATCCATGGATGAAGTCGACGAACAGACCGTCGACTCGTGCCAAGTAAGGCATAGAGCCTGAGCTCGATGGGTACCCTAGGTACCATAGTGGTAGAGCTGGACTAGCCCCACAAAGGATTCCTCGTCATAGTTGTTTGATGGAGCCCGTCACTCGCTCCGTCTAAGATCATCGTCATCCTTGGTGACCTGAAGGCCAGGGTGCTGTCGTGGGCTGCTGGCCAAGCGTTCGTTAGAGTCGTTTCTATCCCTGGCCTGACACGAGCCATTCTGGTAGAAAAGAGACTCGGAATCGGACGTACAATACGTATGGTGACCTGTAGGTGCTAGGCGAGGGGATATGATTTCCAATAGACTGGGCTGGGCCTGAACGGAGGGTGACATTGGTCGGCATATTTGCTTTTTTGATCTGGACAAGTGCAACTTGCTGATAAGTACTGAGATAGTTATGTCTCTGCCTCTGCGCATAGTAACAACAGACTCGAACTGTCATTTCAATGAATGCATTTGGATAGATGAGACAGCCGACGACACTATTCGGTATCGCAAAGACGGTGGCCTTTGAGGTGCGCGACGGACGCGAGCCGTCCCTACTTCAACGAGACTATCGAAATTGTTCTTCTTGAGTCAACTGACACCGGGTGGTTCCCGGGTTGAGGTAGCCCATAGCTGTCCCTTGTCGGCGAGAACCCTAGAATTGGGTCGCGAGGTCCGCGTCCCCTGTCAATCTAGAAAAGGCATTAAAGATGTGAGAATTGACCAACCACATTCTCGGAATCATAAATCAACCCCTGTTGCGCCTCAGCTCTGACCCTTAGATCAAGAGGGGAGGATCCAGTAGCGGACAAGCCTCTTTCCGGGTCCCCGTTGAATGTCTTGGGCTTGGATGAGACCTGTTGGACTACGGCGAACCAACCATCACCTTTGTTGAGTAATATTAAAATGCCTTGAGAGAGATATCGTCTCGTTGATCTTCGCTGGGGGTAACGACAAAAGAGTGCAAACTCGGACTCGAGGTAGCGACACAGCACTGTACTGCAGACATACGCACACGTACACAACAGGAAGTAATCGTGTGCGTACTGTAGCTGTGTGTTGCGGATCCAAGTCCTTGTTGTTTAGTGCAGCTGAAGGAATCACGGACCAGTAACTCAACTAGGCAATTTAGATATTCAAGCGCCTTTGACGGGAACGCCGTCAGGTCTGGGTTAAGTTAGCAGAGAAAACAGGGATGTAAGCCTCGGCGATGACACGCAGTTGACAGAACATTGCTATTGTAGGGGCACCAAGTCAAATTTGCCAGGGACCTGCGCTATTGTGAGTGGACGCAGGTCTCCCGCGCACGGGAGACGATCGCCCGGGAGTGAGGACCTGGAACCTGGTGAAGTCTGCGGCAGCCGAGACCACAGGATGCATGCGGTAGGGTACTACTGCATGCATGACGAAGTGTTTGAACGCGTGTGGGTGTGATGAGGCGAGGCTGTCGCGGGACGATTTCTAATTCTAGACTGCTATGTGCGGCTCCAAGGGTTCTCTTGTCAGAGTGGCCGAGTGGCCTGCTCTTGGGTTCTGGATTCTGTACTCCCTAACTCCGACCTTCTATATGCTGATGCGGACCCGACGAACGAGGGTTGTTGTGGGTTGTACTGTACTGTAGCACCGCAGTTAGACTCGGACGGACGTGGGTCTGCCCCAGAGGAAGGGTATCGAATCGGCGGGTTTAAACGGCACTGAATTTCGTAGCGTAGGTCGGTGAATGGATGACGGGTATCCAATCCATTGCCTGGGTTTGATGGTGTTGAAGAAGACGACGTGAGGGTTTGTTTGTTAGTACAGGGGAGCCAGGATACCTAAGACATGGATGTTAGAGGCTCGCTTATATTATCACTTGTCACTTTCCACTCCAAAGTTGTTTCGGCCTGGCTGGGCATGCCGAAAAATGGCATTGAGAAAGAAGGAAGGAAAGAACGGTATCCATTACACCGAGTAACGCGCTGGGTACCAGGTCCGATGGCAGGTTCAGGTTACGTATGTAGGTAATAATTTAGGTTCAGGATGGGAGGAGAGACCGAGGGAGAGGAGAAAAGAAAGGTAGGAGCTACACAACCCAACCTAGCGCCTTCTTTCCTTCCCTTTCGCTTTACGTTACCTACCTACCTTGCAACCCTACGCCTCAACCTTGACCCATGTGGATGGCTTCCCAATTCCTTGCTTCTGTCAGGCATACGATCTACCCAAGGTACTAGGTAGAGGTAGAATTGTCTCCAACTGACATTCAGCCGGAGATATAATACCTGCCAAAACCCACCCTGTACTCTGTAGGGATTCTCCTGCCTTACCATACCTCACCTTAATTCGCTGCATGCAATACCTTACCCACTCGACTCCCTTGTAACTGCAGTTGATATCAACACGAAGAAAGCCAGGGCAACTACCGAGCCAATCTGTCTGCTTATCCTTGGCCTTTAAATATTCCCAGTCTCTTTCTTACTGAAATCTTTCCGCATCTTGTCTATCTCTTCAACACCTTAGAAAAGGTAAACAACACCAAATCTTTTGTCGAGTGCATCGTCGCACTATCATATCACACCAACCGTCTTATACGACAGGCGGTTGTTGATGTGGCCAACGAAATCTACTGCAAAATCTTGTTTATCATACTAGCCAAACGTCTTATACTCTTCTATCACATCAGCAAGTTCAGACAGGCATCTCTTCGAGTCCAACAATATCCTCTTCCTAGGTTGTCCTGACTACCTCTACTGTAACTTTAGTCGACGACCTCATACATCCATCCTGACGTATGTGCAAACATCACAGTGCTCTATCTAGTCCACCATACAACCTTCTCACAACCTGACTTACACCGGGCTCCATTACACAACCCACTCGACATTGAACCGGCTGCTTGTCTCGACCAATCACTGGCTCAGGACCTCTAGTTCAGTGTCTGCTCTTCGACTAGAGACTGCGTGCCCCATCATATCCGCTCTCTTGACTTTGTTTTCACCGCTGGGACTGTCTTTTAGTTCCCACAAGGCCAGGCTTATACCTAGCGCTCCCTGCTGATCCAGTTGTGGCCCCGTCACCGTCCGTTTCAACTCAACGGTCTGGTGCCAAGTGCCGTACAGTACCCGCTGTCGGACTTGTTTCCTCGACCCTGCAGTTCTTGCGAAGGCTGGAGCTTGCAGCTTATCTGCATACCTACTACTTTACTTATGACAGCTTGAGGTGGCCTTGCTATGAGACACTCGCTGTCCCCTTTTATACTACTTCTCTCCTAGTCAGTGCTGATTCGAGCCTCCTGAAACTGCCTCATTCGCCGGAGTGCGGAGCATAACAAACAACCTAACCCGTTATAAAACAACTGTCTTCAGCCATCATGTCTATGCAGTTCCAAAGCGTACGTTGTTTCCTCCTAACCCCGCTCACTGATCTTTTGCACGTTCCTTGGCTTATCAAGCCTCCAAACACTTAGCACCAGACTAACATGTTAGTACAGCCGTTTCAGCAGGAACAGTTTGACATCTTCGAATGGCATCCCAAATTCTTGTCGTGCCTTCGCTACTTTATCGATCATGCTCAGTATAGCCCCGCAGTTCAGACTGTCGCCGCCTGTGTCAACATTCACCTCCCTTTCCAGAAAGGAAACTCTCATCCCCTGACACCGACACGCTCCGGCCCTTCACCAGCGTCCTCTTCTCGAGCAGCTGGCCCTGGCAGTTTACACCTAGGCGCTCCAACGGCCTCTTCGATCACACTGATCCCATATATCCGCCGGCTTATAGTAACTGGTTTTGACACACCCGCTGTTCTCCACGGCTTCTTCGGCGATGACTGGTTGCAAGGCATTGGGCGCATTCACGAAAGTGAGCGCAGGAACTACATGTTTGCTGCCAAGAGTGACACTTGGCTGAGAGTCAAAAGTGAATATGACATGGAAGACGGGCAGACGGTCCCTTTCTTGAGACCGCTACAGAACGTCACCGAAGACGAGATTCAAGCCGCTGAATCTAACTGGAGCGAATGGCTGGCGATGCAAGACTGGATGCTTGGGCCAAGGGCTCCTCCGGATATTGGTGATCGATATGTCAGGGTTAAGAAGGAACAGGATTGATCAATCTAGGAGCATTAGAATGAGATCAAGACAGGAAGCTAACCCCTAAGGGCGAAGCACAGGTGCGCGAGCCTGTGGTGAAGTTGATTCGAGAGCGAGAGCATATGAACTGTATCGAATTTATGGACACGACGTGCTACACAGGGAAAACGAAGCAAACGAAGTGAACGAAGGGTTGGATGGATACTGGATACACTTGGGGAAAGATGGGGAATCAGCACCTATCTATACTTCCACTCATGTCAGCATAGCGATGCCAATTCACTGTTTTTCGAACACTCGATGATCATTAGGTTTTTAGCTGTTTGTAACGTCTTTGGTAATCCATTGTCATTTTCCATTCCTCCGCTGAGTTGCCGTAAACTCCGTATCTATCTGGGGTGTTAAGCTGGTTCGGTATATACAGGAGAGCATCAGCCAGGTGACCTGGCGCTGACTGATGAAAGAACAAAAGAGGTAGAAAGAAGTATAGCACTGGCCGGTTGAACGCCCCTTCAAAGCTAGAATGCACCCCCTTCCCTTTGATCCATAGGTAGTAGTAAAACAACAAAGAGCCCAGCCTCCTTTTCTGTTGACTTTGTAAAATGAAACGAAACGAAGCCGCGAGAGCAGCTCTGCAAAGAAGATTTCCTCCCTTTTCCCGGTGGCATCTTCCATCTCCAATTCTCTCTTCCTGCATTTCGGGTTGACCAAATGAACCTCTTAAGCCGCGAATACCACAACCCTCTTTCTTTCCCCAACGCCGTGATGAAAATAATACCCGCCCCCAATCATGTTTTACGTTGCTCTCGCAAGTTGTGTGCCCAAAGATGATGTCAATAATATGATGATGCGAGAGTTATAGAAAAGAGAAAGGAGAGGTAAAGGGAAAAAATTGTATTATAGTAGTATCAGTTGAGAAAGCCCTTGCATGCCGCCGTGCCACAGAGGCAGGGAATACGGTCGAGGCTGCCGATTTCACGTTCGAACTTGTAATCGTACGTCAACTCTTCGTCTGTGAATATGTTAGCAATGTGTACGAAAGTATGGTATGGAGATGAATACGTACTCAAGGCAATGTCGCGCAGCGCGTAGATGACAATGCGCTTGCTTCCCTCAACCTTGATGATCTTTGCAGTGCAGTTGGGCATGCAACTGTGGTTGATGAATCGCGCAATGCCACCCTTCTTGGTCGCGTCGATGACAGTGTGGTCATCGATACGGAACAAATAGCTGCTGCCAATGCCACTCTTGAGATAACGATTTTCACGAATCTCGGAAATTTGCTGTCGAACCTGCTCTCCGACATACTCGATAATCATGTCGTCCTTGGCGATGTTCTCCATGGCGTACAAGCCCCAGTTGTGAATGGCCGAGCGGGCAAACTTGACGGGCTTCTTGCGCTTCTTCAGTTGGTTGAACTTAAACACGTCAGAGTCCTGGCCAAGTGTCTTCTTCTGGTCGTTAAGGTCAGCAACGTAGCGACGGTTGGTAGCACGGTTCGCTCGTGAGTTGCCCTTTGCGACCAGTTTCTCGGCAGCGAGCCTGGCGGTTTCCGCGGCTGATGGAGCGGCATCCTTGCCCGTCTTATTAGAGCGGGCTTCTCGCTCTTGTCTCGCCTTCTGCACCATGATATGGTGAGGTAGGTACTTTGACTTTTCAGAATTGAGGATCTTCTTGACACCTTCAGTGCGCGCGCAGCCGGTAGGATTAGGCACATAATACCCCTCGATAGTGACGGGTTTATCTAAGGTCCTGTTGGCAGAGTTGAGCTCCCTGACGCGGTTGCGAGTCCATAGCCACAGTTCTGGATTTCCTATATCCTTGACGTTGAACCTCCTAGCAAGTTTTGCCGGGTCAGGTGTGTCGTTGGCGCCGATCGCCAATCCTTGGAAGAGTGGTAAGTCGGGTTTGATGCCATCCGGTAGCACCATTGCGGGTGTCAATGGCTCGGTAGACAAGGCCTTCTCGTTATATTTCTCCGGAACTGACTCTGGAACCACCTCTTCTGTGGGTCGTTTCTTCTCAGCCTTCTCTTCAATCTTCTCGACCTTCGTAGGCTTCGAAGCTTCCTCCTCCTCACGCTGTGAGTCCGTTTCCGGCTTAACGTCTAGAACCTTGGGTTCCTCAAACATCGCCTTCTTCGGTTTCTTCGCTTTGGTGAGTCGCTTCTTCAAAGGCTTGCCAATAGTTGAGGCAGGGGTTTCGGAGCGGGAAACTCTACTTTCGGCATCGTCACCTGTTTCTGGCTCAGGGATGATGTCCACAGAATCTTCGCGTGTCTCAAACCCTGAGCCGAGTGCCCCAAGCTTGACACCAAAAAGTTCCTCATCGGACTTCTTTTGCCGCTTGAAAGCCGACTCTACTGAAGCCACAAGCTTTCGCTTTCTGGAAATGGCAGAATCCGCTATGGCGAAGCTGGCCTCGGTCATGGAATCATCCTCGCCTTGTTCCCACGGGACGAAGTCATCCTTGGAAGCTTCATCATCGGTGCTCATTCGGCTGCGGGGTCGAGACTCGGCTTCTTCTGTCTCACGAGCCAACAACGCACGAGTATCTGTATCATCGTCGGACTCAACATCACTGTCAAGACTCCTGAGACGATGATGAAGCGAGCGGAAGGCATTGCGAGCAGCAGGCGGTCGTTTCCGGGCGAAGGGGTCAACGAAGGCGCTCCGTTGGGCTTGGCCCTTGACCTTTGTCTTGCGAATTCTCGGTAGAGCTTTGGGTTCTAGGCGATCAGTTCGGCGCTCAATAGGGTCAGCGCGGGAGTTTGGAGTTCCCACACGAGAGCTATCGTTGCCGTCCTCGATACTGGGTACCTCATGGATGTCGTCGGGATGCTCGATGTTCAACCTTCGTCGTTTGGCGGCGTGGTTGGCAGGATCTAGGAAATCCGAGAGAGCAGGTGCAGCAACCTTGGTGCGAATGTGTCGAATGAGATGTTCTGTCATCTCACGTCGAACAACTTCCACAGCCTCAATCACCGGGTCAAAGTTCTTAGCTCTCTGCTTCTTCTCCTCTTCAAGGTCCGCTTCTTCCTCTCGTCGCCGCCTGTCCTTCTCATCGCGGTATCGTGGCTCAGCATGAGGCTTCCGATCGAGGCTTGCGCTAGATCGCCGGCGACCAGAAGACGCATCATCTCGACGGGGGCGAGGTAGACAAAGCTGCATGGCCATGTCATAATTGAAGAATTCGGTGTGATTAACAGCACGAAAACATCGCTCAGCTTCTGACTTGCCAGTAAAGGTGTTACGAAAGACTACATAGTAACCCGACTTGTCGACACGAATCTCTTCAAACCCGTAGTTCTTAAGTCGCTTCTTCATGTGCGGAAGGATACTTGGTAAAACGGGGACACTATCACCTGTAATGTAAATGTATGGATCGTCCGCGAGCTGCGATGCGAAATTCGAGGCTTCGAGGGTAAGGCCCTTGGGCTGTGAGGAAGGTATAGGAGGCTGTGGTGTACCGGAGGCCGCATGTTGTCGCTGTGCTGAAGGTCCCTTGGGAGCGGTCGGGGGAGGTCTCGTAAAGCCTGAAGCCGACGTAGATTTCGGACCGGTGGGAGGTGCCTTGGTAACTTGAGCAAGCCTCTCTTGTTCTTTCTTCTCAAGCTTCTCCTTCTCCCTCTTAAGATGCTCTTCTAGCATCCGTCGACTTCTACGACCTTCGGCATCATACTCTACACGGACGATGTCGGCATCGACCTTGATGCCGCGAGTCCGCACGGCTCGGCGAGCTGCATCGATAGCAGAAACGGGAGGCCGATCGGGTCGCTTTGAATCTCGGTAACGGATTGTCGCAAAACCAAGATAGCTACCTGTCTCTGGGTGCATCTTGTTGCTGCTTTCAGCTATCTCGCCAAACGTGGCAAAGATGGCCGTCACTTTGCTGAAGGGGACAAGTGGATTATACCTCGTCACCACAATCTGTGTCGGCGGACCAGGACCAATGGAGGTCTTGGGGTCGTATGGGTAAGGTTTGATGTTCTCAGGTGCTGTTCGTAGTCGTGATTTAGGGAGATAGTAATCGGTGTTGATATAACCGAGGCGACCATCCGACTTGGATAGCCGTGGGTCTTTTGGGGGGGCGTCATCGTCCTAATCATTCTCATTAGCCATAAGTCTTTTCACCACAGATGACGCCCCCCCTAAGGAAGGAATTTATAGTTATACGTACTCGACCGAACTCTTTATATGTCGGCTTGGCGCTTCTGCTGACGCTCTTATTATGTACTCGATCGAGGAGCGGATCATAGGTGCACTTGAGGCCCTTAACGGAGGGCATGGGTTCTCGAGCCGGAAGGCGCTCAATGGGAGGAAGTCCGTTTGATATCGAGCCATTGGGGCCAGCGGCCGGAGAATTTCGAGAGGATTGTCTCGCGGCCCGATCGGCGGTCAGGTATGTAGACATGTCTGGCTTTGCGGGAGCCGAAGCCGAGGAGTTGGGAGAATCTTTGGAGGCGATGGGAGTAAGGCTCGATGTGGGGAGGCGGGACGAAGCTGCAGTCGCCGCGGCACCGTGGCGGGCGGATGTGCTAAATATTGAGGAGGCCGCGCTGCTATATGAGCTGGCCGAGTCGACGGTGCTGGGTATGTCTGTGAATGGGGATTCGGTGTCGTCAAGCTGAGCGGGCAGAGTATCTGACGCTGAAACAAGGCCGTTTTGGCCAGCGTTCGCGTCGGCATCCAACGCAGCTGGTCCTGATATGGAGTCGGGGGCACCGTTGATAGAGGCCAACGTCGACCCAGTCTTGGAGCGATCGCGATCTCTATCACGGTCTGCGCGAGTCTGAGCCTGCGCTTTTACCTTGGGAGCGGTGGGGAAGAACTGCGCGAAGCTCGCGCCTGGCGGGCGAGTCATCGTGACGATGCGCTCTTCCTACTTCTTCCCCCGTGCTTCTACCATGATATCCTTGCGTTAAAGCGTCGGAAACACACCGGACAATGGGAGATTGTTGAGCTCGAGGCGAGTCCAGGCGGATTGCGGTGAATGTGGAAGCGATGAGGTGGTAGAACGAAATACGTTGAAGTTGGCTTCACGCGACCGAGCGACACTGAGGTTGAATGTGGCGGAGCGGCGTCATCCACCGACTTTGGGAGCAGTAAAGGAGAAGAAAAAGTCGTCAGGGTTCAGACAAACACACTGTCTCAAGGGGGCGATGCGCGCGAAAAAGCTGGCGGCGATATCTGATAACAATCTCCAAGCCGCGGAATTGATCGAGGGGGGAAATTGGTGGGAGAAGGGAAAAAATGGCTGACGACCAAGGAAGTTGACGATTGACCCGGCCTTTGACTTTTGGTTCAGGGATGAGTAGAGTTACTTTTAGCGGTAAGGTTCCAGTCAAATGAGAGGGACTGTCCAGCCACACCTTTAGTGGCTTGAAGAGTAGATCTCACGCTGATTGGAGGTTGTGTTTGGGGTCAATAGACGGTTGACGGGGTATCTTTTGGTTGCCAATTAACGCGTCCCACTAAGGTACAGGCAGCGCGCGATTTGCATGGGCCAGATGAGATAGATTGGATTGGAAAATGTGGCACTGAGCTTTTGACACTCGGTTTGCGGCATCAAGGTTTGTCCGTTGTTTTTTTGTACTGCAAATGCAAATGCAAACACCCTCGTAATTCAAAGCCTCAGGTTCCGCTTTGTCAAACAATTTAATGCAATGCGGTGTGTGGTTCCATGCACCCAAGGTTAGGTTATGTATGGATGTTGTTGACCTTTGTTGGAACCACTGGTTTGACAGGGTGCCATATTTGGCAACGGCGTAGATGTCATCATGCATGAAAACACAAGGGCTCTTTGTCTAAGCATTCCATAAAAAAACAAAGATGAAAGGGGCCGCATTTGACAGCCACAGATAAGATGATATGTTATATCAGCTGAAAGAAACCATCCAGATACTTTATTCGACTCGCATTGTCAGGAGACAAAGAAAATGTCTTGCCATGAAAACTTAGATATCACATATCTAGCTTACCAGCACCTGAGATAGAAGAATGTCAAGATTAACCCATCGACAAGGCATAAATACAGAACAAAGTCTGTGTTAGCATCTTACATCAGATGACAAGTCTTCATTAAGACAATTCATTCATCACCGACAATTGTCGGGGGTTAGGTACTCGATAATTAAATGAACCCTTTGGCATACAATCTTGAAAGAATTGCGATCTTTAGAAGCCACTCTACCATAACCCCCCAAACTCCATCTCATCGGCCATAATTCACACTACGATGAGGTTATTCCCAAACGCCAAAATTCTTTTAATCGTACAAATGGATATTCTCCTCAAAGGTTCAGCTTAAGCTCAAACTCCTCTTCATCATCGGAAATGTGAAGCGGCTGGCTCAGAGGCGGAAGATCATCATCCTCACCATCCTCGTCAAAAATGGACATGAATTGAGGTCGTGACTTGGTCTCTTGCTGCTTCTGCGCCGCCTGGCGGAGACGAGCTGGAGTGATGGTGAGATCAGACCCAATGGAGCTGACTGTCTCTGCGGGCTTCACCATACGTTGAGTTCCAGCTGGCGCGCCAGCTCCACGACGCTGGGACTGAACCATGGAAGATGTAGACCTGCCACGGCTATAGCCGATAGTGGTTCGTGATGCAGCTGCGCCAGTAGCACTTTCAGCATGCGACGTCTTGGCAGGCACAGCGCTTCGGGCGGTGGGCTTTCTACCCTGGATCAAGGATGTGAGAGGCTTTCGTGGCTTTGTTGTTCGTACCACAGTCGGAATTTTGCGGTTGTTGCTGCTGGTGTCTGAGTGGATGGACAAAGCAGAAGCAGCGCGCCTCGAGGCCAGACTAGAAGGCTGCTTGGCTCGAATGCCCTTGCTCTTAGGCTCTGAGGGTCCTGCAACAACCGCCTTAGCTACCGACGGCTTAGTCTGTTCCTCATTGTCCGACAAATCATCAATGTTGAAAGCCAGGGCATCTGTTTCCTGTTTGTTTTTCTCCTCGGCCTTGACTGCGACCTTTTTCATCGTCTCTTCGAACTCCCTATCCTGCCGAGAAACACCTTCATCATCGACCGGATTGTAGAAGTGTTGGTAGTAGCCCTTGAGAAGGTTATCTTTCTTCAGACCCTCCAGGGTCAACATGTCCTTGGGGAAGCAGTCCGATTCGTATGGGAGGTCCTTGGGCCTGGGCGGGGCATATTCAGGCTCCTCTTCTTGTTGTTCAATAGGTTCTTGCGCTTCTTTGAGTCTAATCTCGAGAGGGGCGAGGTCTACTGGTCGCTGCTTAGGCTTCTGGGCTGTTGGCTTGAGTTGCGTCTGCTCGATGTCCTGGACTATGTTCTTAACACCTCCTAGTTGCCCGTTCTTAGCCTTGGCATTGGTGGTTTTGTTGCCTAAAGGAGCTCGGCTTCGTGTTCCTGTTACATATCTAGAATTAGTTTATCGCTCTTTCGTCTTTTATGCAGTTATCCATACCCATTGGGGTGACCATGGCCTGTCGTGTTCCATTGCCTTTGTTCAATGTCTTGTCACCGAGAAATGTTTTTGCTCCTCCCATACCGGTCTTGCCGGTAAAGGCAGTTGGGGCATTCTCATCATGCTGAAATCGAGAAGGTGTCTTTGGGAATAGAGAACCGGGGGTCTTGTGTTGCTGTTTAGTCGGAACCTGCTGGCTATGAACCAGGTTCTCTTGATCGCGATGCGCCGCCAACATGATAGCTACAATGAACGAATCAAGTATTCACAATATCGTTGTTTCTTGGATGAAATCAGGCAGATGTTGGTTTCGTCATTGGATATAATCAAAGAGGTAATTACGCGTGGAAGATGAAGGGATCTTTACCCAGCTGCCTTGACCTCATTGCTAGGGTGTTTTGTCGGCCAGTGCTGGCTGGCAGGGCAACGGCGAGCTGGAAGGTGCCGGCATGTGAGCGCCACACGCCAGTGACCGCCACAAGCCAATGGGGCTGGACTCGATTGCGGCCTCCACCGGGGCAGTTGTGGAGGGGCATCACTCCTCCCCTTTCTTGATAGGTACTTAACCGCTTCATCTTACATCCGAACAACACGCCCTTTGTCTCCAACGCCTGCTTCCCTTCAGTTTTTTCTTCACCTAAACGAAATCTTTCCTCGCTCATCAAAATGGACCGCATCAAGGAGGTCAGTTACCGAAAGCTCCTTGCTACCCCGCCATAAACCCCAAAGGAAACGTTGTGGAGGGGTAAACTATCGTCGACCCATGCTAACATGGCGATGGTGAAATAGAAAATGAACCAGCTCCGTCTGGAGGCCGACGAGGCCAGCGGCAAGGTTGAGGAGCTCCAGAGCAAGGTCAAGGTTCTCGAGCAGGAGAACCTGTCAAAGGAGCAGGAAATCACCTCCCTGCAGCACAAGAACAACCTCCTCGAAGGCGAGGTCGAGAAGCTCGAGACCGCCATTAAGGATTTCAAGAAGTCCGCCGAAGAGGGCCAGCAGCACGGCACCCAGAACGAGACCCTCCAGCGAAGGCTGCAACTCCTCGAGGAGGAGGCCGAGGATGCCGACAAGACGCTCCGTGAGGCCAACGAGAAGTACGTTGAACCCCCTTTAGCGAGCCCCTTACCGCCATTTCGACAACCATCAATTTTACACACAACAAATGATACATGAGCTAACATAGCGATTTTCTAGGCTCCGACAGACCGACGTCAAGGCTGGACACTTTGAGCGCAAGGTGCAAGCTCTTGAGAACGAGCGTGACCAGTGGGAGACCAAGTACGAGGATATGTCGCAGAAGTACACCACTTTGCAGAAGGAGCTGGAGGAGCTCCAGGCCGAGATTGGCAACATCTAAGCGATCCCTCGACTTTTATGCACTTGCGCCGGATGCAGGATGTTTGTTAGCACGTCCTCAGCCATTAGTCTACTCGTACAATTGTATGATGCTTTTGGTTGCAGGGATTTCAAAGTGTTGGCCAGATGAGCGAATGGAGCAGTTGCCGCATGTTACGTTTCTTCTAGCTGATTGAAGCTGGCTTTTCTCAAGGGTATCTTTTGTAAATGGTGTGCCTGTTGCATCCTTCTCTGTTGTCCAATGAGCTGTGTCATGGTTATCATGACCTTTTTGCCTTTTTAATCCTCTGCTTCCTGTCCGTCAGCTGCCTATCAAACTTGGACTCATATCGGAACTTCTTCTTTTTCTTCTTGGGTTCCCGTCGTGACTTTTCTGTCTTGTCATCCTTTGTTTCCTCGTCCTTCTTGTCTTGGTTCTCGTTGTCCTCATCGACCTGTGGTTTGTGTAGCCCATCTCTTGTGACCGACACGGACTCGACCGTGACTGTCGTGTAACGGTCTTCGTCAATGTACTCTTCTTCGTGATCAACAATATCGAGCTCGGGCTGATCAGGGAAACCGTCCCATTCTTCGTCCTCTTCCTCGTCTGACTCCTGGCCAACTGCACCAGCAGCTTCTGACTCTTGTAGCAGTCTGTTTACGGTCTGTACATGTTCTTCGACTTCGCGCTTTCGCTCTTCTCGGATCTAGACAGGAAAAGTTAGAATGAATTAAACATCATACGAGACACGATCTCGCGTAGCATGCTGAATTGACATACCTGCTTTCGCATCTCGAGCTTCTCTTGACGAGCCCTCTTGGAAGCCTCTTCCTGCGCATTCTTGATACGTTGCTGCTTGCGCTTATGGAAGCCGGTCAAGTATTCCTCTCGCGCATCGAAGTCGAAATTTACTTCCTCCACGGCAGATGTTGCTTTTCGTTTCTTAGACGGTGGCGGCAAAATGCTCTTCTTGGGCCTTGGTTTGGCGAACATAATTGCTTGTAATCAGAACACGCTTAAAGTGTGAATGTAATCCAGAATATGTAACGAATGAACTATTTTTGTCGGCTGGGAATGTTCCTTTAGCATCCAGAAAATCCACTGTCGCAAAGTTTCCAAGGTAGCTCCACATACGCCCTGCTCACCTAGGTGTGCATGTAGCGGGTCTTTGCTTATATCGGGGCGGTTACGTAAGGTAGCCGTTACTGCATGAGCTCTCTCATGTCTGGCAGGTATCCATCACAAGCTGGAATCGACAGGCAGACACAACGCTCTAAATCCAGCAAATACTATCCGCGATGCGTCTCCAAATTCTAGCCAGCGCTCTTGCGCTCAGCGGCTCAGCGACCGCATTCTCAGACTCATGGCCCATTGTCATGTTTTCCACCTCCCAGTATGACGCGCGCCCCCCGTGTCCTCTATGCTTGGAGCTCCTTACTGAACGATGACGATGACAGATTTTCCGATGCACCCAGCAACAACCACGTCCAGACGCGAACTCAGGCCCTTGAGCAGGTCAAGGATCTCTTGACCTCATGTCCGACCGATAACTACGTCCTGATTGCCCAGGAGGGCGCCAACGCCGCTGATATTCGACAACCGAGCGCCATTCCCAATCTTGATCAGGCTATTGCGCGCAAGGACATTCAGGGTAAATTCATTATCCCCGAGGTTGTTGGCGAGTCGATCGATGCGGACGCGATTCAGGATTACATCCAGACGGCATGCTACGAGCAGGCGAAGAAGGTTGAGCCTCACTTCACCCTGATCAAGTCCTCGAAAGACGACAAGGACAACAAGGGTTGGTCATTTTAAGAATACCCTTATCGAAGATTATATGTTGACAGTGTTATAGAAGCTATCAAGCAGTGGACCTTGAGCGAGAAGTGGATGAAGGACTCATACACCGTTCTGTTTGTCGGCACACCATCCACCCAGGCAAAGGCCGCCTCTGCATCTAAGAAGGTCTCCGAGAAGACCGTTTACGAGTCGGAGTTCGTTGAGCCCGTGCACATGGATCTGAAACGCGATGTCTTGGACGGCACGAGCAAGGCTGGTAACAACACCAAGTACGACAACCGTCCCCTGTTCCAGAAGTACCAGTTCTTTACTCCTGGTAAGTAACAATTCGTCCGCAAGACGCGTTGACGTATCATCTAACTTTGATTCTAAGGTATCTTCATGGGGATCGTCACCGCCATTGTTCTCTTCTCCATCCTCGGCGTTGGTCTTCGAGCTCTTGCCAGTCTCGAGGTGTCCTACGGCTCCTTCGAGAAGGAGATGGGCCCCTCTGCTCAGAAGAAGCAGTAAATCATCTGTACTTGCTCGACAGTTGCTGTTCATGTATCAATCTTCCTGGTGGGACGATACTTGTATATCAGATTATGGAGTTTGGGTTTCTTTGGTGTGACTTGATGGGAGGATAGTAATGCATTCAATGTTGCGAGTAGACAGACAACCAGGACGGGGATCCCACTTGCGATACTCGATCCTAGTTTATTGAGTGCTTTTCCATATGCGATTTGAAGTTGTAATAAAGAATTCAACGCCAAACTCCGTCGTGACATCTCTAGTCATGAACATCAGACCTCCCCTGTAGATATGCATTTCCTGCCGTCAAATCAAACTTCCTCATCCAACAACTTTTCCCGACCAGAGCTTGTTCAGCTCTTTAAACCAAGTGAGAGGGAAGCAAGAAATTGGCAATGCCCTCCTTGACGGCGTACTCATGCCCGCAGTTTCCACAGACCAGCTTTCCCTCAGACATTTGAGTCTCAAGAAGAAGATGGTGGAGATCTCTGAGCGTCTTGTCGTCCGCCTGGAGTTCAACTGCTGTAGGCGCCTGCTCAGGGAGTTGAGGGAATCCCAGCTGTAACATGAAACGTCAGGAAACCGTTTCGAACAAGAGTCAAGAGTTTCATCGTTTCTGGCATATTGCTTACCTCTGAGGCTGTTGTGCGCAGCGCAGACCAGTCGAGACGGGGAAGCACGTTGAGGATCATTTCAGGGTTCAGCTCAATATCATCTTGGACGAGCTCAGCGTCCTTGGGATGAAGAGGATATGAGTCCGATGAGGACTTGCAGGCCTTGACGGCGCAAGTAAGGAAATTCAGACTGAGGACCTTCATTTTGTGTTTTCTCGAGGCGATATATGGGTATGGAGAATTGCGATGGCTGTATAAGAGATCAAGAGCCTTGAATTTAGTGTTGTCTTTTACTTACACAACTTTTTTTTCTTCTATGGCGGGGGAGCCGTTGGTGGTGAGTCGTAAGCCCCACGTGACAGGGATGTTTGGTAGCGGCGCTGTAAAGCTTCCAGTGTGGGCTTTGCTACGAGCATACAAGAATTACGTTCATACAAACAATTGGAACATTAATTTCGTCACAGTTGAGTGAATATGAGAAGTACTGGAAATATCAAACCACAAATAGGTTAGGATATGTTGGGTGTTGTATTGTCTCTTATAATATATGGATCCCGGATCTCGAGTCACCTAGAATCGAGATTGCTGTCGGGCACGGCGAAGTCCAACAAAGAGAAGACCAGCGACGACGGCGAAGAGGCCGGCCTTCTGCAACGGAGACCATCCGGGAACCACTTCCGGAGCGAATTCAGCATCGCCGTAAAGGCCTAAGTGGAGGCGGGAGCTACGTATCAGCAAATCCGGCCTTTTGAGTTATCATGGTGGCGAGGCAACGGACAATGCAAAAAAGTGTTGCCTCTTAGAGCTCAACGTGAATACCTTCAGGGGGGACCTCGAGCTCGCCGCTCTTGGCGATCTTGACCTCGACGGCGGGTCGGTCGGCCGCAGCAGTCTTGGTGTTCTCGATCTTCTCAATAATCTCGTAGCCCTCGAGGACCTCGCCGAAGACGACGTGCTTGCCATCGAGCCACCTTTGATAATTGTTAGTATTGTAATTGGTTCGATAGAAGTAGGTTTCGCTTACGAGGTGACAACGGTGGTAATGAAGAACTGGGAGCCGTTGGTATCGCGACCGGCGTTGGCCATGGAGAGGAGACCCTTCTTGGTGTGCTTGAGCTTAAAGTTCTCATCCTTGAAACGGTCGCCGTAGACTGCGAGTAGTGTTAGTCAATGGACCATTGATAGAGATGAAGCTATACATACTGGACTTGCCACCAGTGCCGTCGCCCTTGGTGAAGTCACCGCCCTGGATCATAAAGTTCTTGATAACGCGGTGGAAAGCAGAGCCCTCATAGCCAAAGCCCTTCTCGCCAGTAGCCAGAGCGCGGAAGTTCTCAGCAGTCTCAGGAACAGTCTTGCCGTAGAGGCCGAGAACGACACGGCCAAGGTCCTGGTCACCCTGCTTGATGTCAAAGAAGACCTTGTGGGTAATCTTGGGACCCTTAGCAGCCTCGGCCGTCTGGGCGAGGAGCAGGACGCCGAGCCCAAAGAGCAGGGCCGACGCGAAAAGGCGGCGAAGGTTGAACATGATTGTTGTTTCTCCGCTGATTGATGATGATGCAAAGAATACAGAACAGAGAAGAGGTTGGAGAGAGGAAGATTGGAGGATGGGGACACTTATACCGTAGACGCTGACCGGGGGGAACTGGGAGCTGGCGCAATTGGGGGACCTAAACTGCGTGCAGATCCAATGGTCCCCGCCCGCAGGCCGGACTGGGAGTGGGGAGCTCACCCAGCGTTCCAGCACGTTTCAGCGGCTAAAGCCACCGCTGAAGCATGTCCATTCATTGGTGCTGTTTGCAGGTATGTGGGAGACAAAAAGAGTAGCCATACCAGAGCATTTGTCAATCAGAAGCCACACTAACTTTTATGTCATACTCCCCCTGTCGCAGCTCACCTCCTCACTCAACCCCACCCCGCTAGAGCTCTAAGGTAAGGTGGACTCTATCGCCGCGTACCTTTCTCTCCAGCAGAACACCGAAAGATTAACCCGAGTTTTGCCGGACTGTCCATCTTTTTCCAATTGCACGTCAGGTCCGCTTGGATTTCGAGATCGAGGCATGCGACTGTGATACCCACGATAACCCGTCACAATGGTACGATTGCGTCAATGCTCACTCCTGTAAGCCACTTGTCACTAATAATCCACAGGTCTTCATCCTAGGCGTCAACTTCGGCGAGCATAAGCTGGTCAAGGTAAGTCCCCGAAATCAGCCATCGAATGCCCTTGATCCATTCTCATACGAGACTCTCCGATAGAAAGCCCTTGAGTCCTTCTACGCTCTTGGGCCCACGACCTCTGCTCGCATCATGGCAAAATACTCGATCCACAAGCTCGCCAAAGTCGGCTCTCTCGCTCCCAGAACCGTCACTTCCATGACGGCCGAGTTATCACAAATGACAATCGAAACGGATGCCCGTCGACAAGTACAGGAAAATATTCGACGATTAAAGGATATGGGATCTTACCGTGGTAGACGTCATGCAATGGGTCTGCCGGTGCGTGGTCAACGAACAAGGACACAGACAGCGACGGCCAACAGGCTCAACAGGGTCGAACGAAGAGGTTAAACGTGCCATTGAAAGCGTGGTCTATTTGGCATTGGGCCTGAATGTTGGTTTAAGTGATAAGAAGCGGTAGAATAGCATCTAGAGATGTTACAAGGGGAGATCTACCCCGAGGAGGGAAAAGAAAGGCTGGCTACCTCCTTATTGTACAAGATTTGTATATACAGTGTACGATCAAATGAATTGAATTCTAGATCACCGTGTTTCTAGCTCGGTACTAAAAACTTTACACGGTCTCCAAGGAAGCCTCCTTTGCCTCCTCAAATTTCAGCTTCGGCAGGTCATCCTCTAGAGGCAGCTGTCCCCTTCTCTGCAACTGAGTTGCAACATCGTCTACGTCTTTCCATACGCGCAGCAAGTTACCACCGACAACCTTGGCCGCATCAACGTTGCTGACACCCTGTCGAAGCAGTTCAGCAATCAGATCAGGATACTTGGTAACATCTTCAAGGCCTTCGGGCACCGATGGAATACCATCAAAGTCGGTACCGATACCAACATAGTCATATCCGATCAAATTACCAATGTAGATGATATGTTGGGCTGCGTGCGCAAGTGTCGAGTTTTGAGGATAGAACTCAGGAAGGCCATTTTCATTTCCGGTGTCAACACAAGAGATGAAGTCAGGGGCAATGTTGACCATGACAAGAGAATTGCGTTCCTTGACGAGCTGCAGGACGTTGTCTTTGACGTTTCGAGGATGAGGACAGACGCTGAATGCGGAACTATGAGAGAAGATGATAGGAGCTTGAGAGCCGCTCCACTCATCCCCACCACCAAGGACGTCAAGCATAGTATCCTCACTACCAAAAGTTGATTAGAGAGCGCTTTCAATATAAAGAAGAAGAACATACCTGACGTGCGAAAGATCAACAATCATGCCAATGCGGTTCATCTCGGCAACGAGCTTGCGTCCCAAAGGACTGACGCCTCCCCACAGAGGTTCAGCCTTACGAGAAGGGTTTGACAGGACCGCTGCGTCGGCGAACTTGTTGTGACAGTTGTGAGTCAAGGTAGCGTAGCGTACACCAAGCTCATGAAACTTGCGAAGGTTGGTCGCTTTGTTGCCAATCTGATGCAAACCTTCAATGCCAAATGGTGAAATCAACCTGCCCTTCTTGAAGGCCTCAAAAGCGTTGGAGCTATCGACCTTTTGAGAGAAGTGATTGGGATAGGCTGCCTGCAGCCTAGTCATGACATCGATCTGATCCAACGTGAATTGAACGCCTGTAATTTGTTGTTAGAATACGGTCTGGGTAAACGAACCCAAATAAACTTACTGGCTGCATAGTTCTCATCAGAGAAGTCGGAATCGTTTGCCGGACAAGGGGCGTAGAGACTCCAGAAGGCACCACCACTCTGACCCTGGCGAAGACGATGCAAGTCTACTTGTCCAGGAAGCTCGCCTTGTTCAAAGGGCTGAGTGAAGTTTTCATGGTAAATCTGATTACCATATAAGAAACGCACCACCAATGGAAAGTCGACATGGCCATCTACAGAGTATCTGGTCAGTTACTGTTGGGAGTTTCATCTAATCGAATGCAATTGCTCATATTTGCCGTGAAACGAGGGGTTGACAAACCTATCAAGGGCGTGGTGGTGAGGATATGGCGTGCTCGCTCCTCAGGCGTCCGAAGACCATTTCCATAGCGAGGTACACCATTGTAGCGGTTGCTAACTGGCCGATGTAATAAACTGAGTCCAAGCAATGCTAGAAAGATAGCAAGAATGACCTTTCGCGGCGCAAACTTTGGTGTAGACGGAGGGTCATGATGCGGATGGTTATGAAGCTGAGAGAGCAAACCTCCATTGACTGGTCGATTTGGCCCCCTGGTTCTCGATGACCGAGTGGTGTTGTATGATAAGAGAGGTTCCTGCCGCCCCATCGTGAGAAAACAAAACGAAAAAGAAAAATGAGATGAGTAAGGACTGAGAAATATGAGAAAATGATAGTATTGTAGATATGAGTCGAAGTATGTGTTGAATGAGGATGGATTACGGGACAGGGATGAGATGAGACGTCAACGTCAACGCCCTGGAGCCACGGGCTGACAAATATGGTACGCTCAGTCAGTCAACAGTCTTGAGACCCAATTAGCGGTTGTTTCAGGGACGACTAAGAAAAAGGTATTTGCGATATTCAGAGAATGTTTAGCATGCAATTGCAATCGAAGCAATCCAAGTTGTTAAACACATCCAATCACCTGGGACATATGAAGCAGGTTGTCTTCACAGGCTCGCTCACTGTTAGGTACTTTGGAGACTTCCCTACCTGGAGGTCTCTGTTAAGGTTCTAGCTCCAGAATCCTGTCACACGGAAAAAGGGTGCTCCACAGGGCCACTAGCCACAATGCATAAATATCATGCATACCAGCTTTGCAGCGAGTATTCGGAAAAAGTAAAGTTCCCATTCCGGTAGACAGTCAGGCCCACGGCAGGGAGTCAGCGTATGAAGAAGCTCCGACCTCATCAAGCCACCCCGTGTTCCGGCTCGGAACGGCCACTGATGTGCTTTCCGATAGAGGCGCTTTACCTATGTGGGAATATTCTGCGTGAGATTCTTCAACGTGTGTCTTTCTCCACAATTATGTATATGGCAGCTTGGGGAGCTAAAGGCGAGCAGCTTGGTAGGTAGTTGATATTAGATGATATACATGTCTAAGTTCCAACACTGGTGCCTCTCCAGGTACCTCAAAAGTTGACACAGATCTCAACAACAAAGACGCACGCCGTATGGCTAAGTCGCCCTTTTGACTCGAAATCAAATGGGGTTATCCATCTGTATCACCAAAAACTTTGAAGATACTGCTTCAACTCTATTCAAAATGGATATAACCCCCCCAGTTCCTCCAGTCAATCAATCAATATCATTTCCCCTCAGACCTCAGACAACCATCTAGTGCTTAAGTAGTAGGTATAGAAGACACAAGTCAATACCTCGAGCAGCTTCACTTGTGGCCTGTATCAACTTCATAGTTGTCTATGATTCACAGCCCAAAGCTGAGATTACCACTTTGCGCTTTGCCCTTTTGATTAAGTGCTGGTAAGATGCAGCCCATATCCTGGGGGCTGACCCTCGGAAAATTCAAAGTCCTTTTCCGGCGGGGAGCCCGACTCTTTACTTTTTGGAGGGGCAGCTTCCAACATGCATGGGTAAGGGCATCTGAGTCAGTGCAGCGAGAACGACTTCGGAGCTCATTTTCTCCTTGCTATTTTTGCTGCTTTCGTATCTTTGCGACTCGATTCTTTTCCACTTTGTCTTCTGCACGCACACAGAAAATGTCGAACTTACCTGCCGAGGAGAAGCTCAGCCTCATCAAGGAGAACCTTGCTGAGGTCCTGAATCCCGAAATACTTGACCAAATCATCGCCGAGGGACGCAACCCAAAGATTTACTGGGGTAGGGAAATTCCATGTTAACTTTTGCGCCAACCTAGAATACTAACATACTTCTAAAGGCACTGCCACTACTGGTCGACCTCACTGTGGTTACCTCGTTCCCGCTGTCAAGATTGCGCAGTACCTTGCTGCTGGCTGTGAAGTCACCGTGCTTCTTGCAGACATACACGGCTTTCTCGACAATTTGAAGGCTCCCATTGAGCTCGTTCAGCAGCGTGCCGAGTACTACAGATTCGTTATCACCTCTATGCTTAAGGCATGTGGTGTCCCCACCGACCAGCTGCGATTCGTGCTCGGTAGCTCGTACCAAAAGACTTCAGACTATGTCATGGACTTGTACAAGCTATCCTCAGTTGTGTCGGAACACGATGCCAAGAAGGCCGGTGCCGAAGTCGTCAAGCAGACCGGAAATGCGCCCCTAAGTGGTCTCATGTACCCTCTTCTGCAGGTATTGGACGAGCAGTACCTCGACTGCGATGCTCAGTTTGGTGGCGTCGATCAGAGGAAACTATTCACTGCCGCCACTGAGTGGTTGCCCAAGCTCGGATACCGACAGGTATATACGCATACTTTTCTCAATTTTGAGCGCTGCTGACTTTTTACCTAGCGAGCTCACCTCATGAACCCTATGGTCGCTGGTTTGAACGGCAACAAGATGAGCTCAAGTGACGAGAGTATGTATATACAACAAGGAATCGTTGTGAGCTATGCTAACGATTTACCCCCAGATAGCAAGATCGACCTTTTGGACCCCTCGGATGCTGTGGCCAGGAAGATCAAGAAGGCGGAGTGTGTTCCTAAGCAAGTAGAGGGCAACGGTGTACTGGCACTTGTCGAGTATGTCTTGTTACCAGGTTCCGGTTTGAGAACCGGCACACGGGAGTTCAAGGTCGAGAGGCGCGATGCTGAGCCCCTGGTTTACACTGATATCAAGAAGGTCGAGGAGGATTACAGAAACGATGTGGTATGTCTTTTCAAGTCGCTTGTGATTACGATGATAGCTGCTAACACGCCGTCTTTAGTTGACGCCCCAAATTTTGAAGCCTGCGGTAACTGCGGGACTCAACGCGATTATGGATCCTATTAGGGCTGAATTCGAAACTTCTAAAGAATGGCAAGAGATCACATTGAAGGCCTACCCCCCACCTGCCAAGAAGGAGAAGAAAGTTAAGAACAGGGGTACACGATTTCCCGGAGCCAAGGAGGGCGAGGCCAAACAAGACCCTGAGGGCGAGGTAACAAAGAAGGTCGAGGATCTAGCCGTTTCCGACGGTGCAACAGTTGAGGCTGCTCAGGCTAACGGTTCTGCTGCTTGAGGAGATTAATGCTAGATAAAAGGGAACAAAATCTGTAATGGCAAAAGCGATGAACGAATGCTATGAGACAAGAACTTAGAATATATTAGAATATTCAGGAAAACTTTTGACGAGATTCTCAGAATATTTGATGATCTTCTTATGATATTCAAAAAGTTTCCTAATATTTGATGAGATTATTATGAATTAAGTTGATATTGAACTAAAATTAGGGAATTATGAATTAAAGCACAACAATTGTCATGCATAGACAACCTTTCCAACCCAAAGGTTTTAAGATACCTTACGCCAACCCATATGTAGTCACTAGGCATACCCACCCTTTTTAATACTTATGTACTTGACCTCTACTCCTCTTTGAAGCAGCAAGCGTCCCAAACGGAGTAGTACCATCCATCCTTGGGCTCAAATGCAAGCACAGACAAAGAAGTGTCATAGAGCTCACACTGGCTACCGGTGGTAAGGCCCATGACCTTGCAGTCCTCGTTCTTCTCACACTCGGCCTGGCACTGTTCTTGAGTGTAGCCGGGGTAGTAGTCCAGAAGGTGGCCCTCGCCGGCGGTGATTTCACCTGTTTTACTGCATGTGCAGCTGGGAGTGGAGGCTTCGGATGTCGTTGTGGAAGCTTGAGAAGTTGTGGAGGCAGCCTCGGAGGAGGTGGCTGTAAGAGGGAGGGTAGTGGTGTCGAGAGTGGTCTTGGGCTCTGATGAGGTGGTGGAAGAGACAGAGGTGGTAGTATCTTCGGTCTTTGAGGTTGTAGAAGGAAGAGATGTTGTGGTCTCCTCAGTTGTGGAGGTGGATTCTGTAGTAGACTCGGTGGTAAGAGACCCAGAGGTAGTCGAAGGAATAGACTCTGTAGTCTCTTCGTTGGTGGAGGTTGACTCGGCCGATGTGTATCCAGTTGTAGTAGTATCCTCCTCATCAGTGGCGGTGGGCTTGAACTCAGCCTCGGTCGAGCTGGTAACCTGGACGGCGGATGTGGAAAGAGTAGTTTCGGGTAGCCTGGTCTCAGACTTGGTGACAGCATCAATGTGTGACACAGAAGTCTTGGTAGAAGACTGAGTGTGTTCCATAGTGGCCGCTTGAGTCACGGAGCTGTAGGGAGCATGAGGCCTACAAGGACCAGCTTGAGCTCCAATGGCAAGGCCAGCCACGAGGGCAGTGATCAGGGTGTTGACTGAAGGCATGGTGTAAGAGGCGGAGAGTAGAAGGATAAAGGATAGTATCAGAGAAGTGAATATATGGAATGAAGGAATGTAATGATGGTGGTGAGGATTACAGTGATTGAGTGAAACTGCAAGCTCTCTATATAGCAAAGATTATCACTTACAAACAAAACACCAACAGTCAATTCAACTCGCCCTCGTGGGCAAACATGCTCCTTTATAAGGGAGCCAAGAGGGACCAACCCTCAAGATTGAATATTCTGTTTCAAGGCAAATCCATGTTGCTCGGGCCCTTGGCAAAAGAGATGATGTCCCCATTTAGACATCCACCACAAAGAAGCACTTGACGTCGTAAAGAGTCCGAGGTGGGTGTGTGTGGGGGACGCAGGTCCCCAAAGCTAAATAATCAACGGGTTTAGCAGCCAATTATTGGTTTGGAGGGGGGATGCCTCGGCTTCTAGGGCGGCTGGGCAGGCTATTTGTTAGACGCCAATTAAGGGCGGTTCGTTAGAGCGCTTCTCAAGGGAAACTTGTAAGTTGTTCTATCCCCGAGGAGGCCGGAAATATCGTCCCTTTTTACGTATATGAGGTTGTTAAGCCGAAGTTGGTTTTATGGAGATGGCTCGGTAGGATCCGATAGACGCGATGTAGATCACCTACAGATCGCAGGTTTGCCCGCGCAGGGCTGAAGGGAAAACAAAGACTCAAATTAGGCAAGAAACCATGATGAAACTAGGTAAACAGAACAAAGCGGCTTCTATACCGGTGGTGGTATCATGATGACCGCTCTAAGAAATCAAAGCAGCTCTTTAACATCTTTAACCCCCGGTCGAAACAGCCTTGGGGGGAGTCTTGGCTGGGTTTTGAAACGTAGAGAGGCCAATGCTTGTTAGCTTACCTACCTACCTCTAATTCTCCGCTCGGTGTTTACCTACAACTCTCAACCAACAGTCATCAGGCATTATTCATCCTCAGCAATAGTGCTATCTCCCGTAAAACTCCTCATCAGCACATGATGGCTCGAACCCGGCAGCTGGCCTCAACCACCGACCTGCCCCCCGGGGTGTTGCGTCAATTGCGGCGTATCTCACGTTTCAAGGCACTTTCGTGATATCAGCCAGGACATACTTCATCATGTATTCCTCATTTCAGAGTCTAAGCCTCGTTCTACAAAAGCTCACAGACTAGGGCCATCGCTAGTATCCTTCATACGGACAATCGCTTCACAGCGACATCTCGCAACCTCGACCAAGGCGGTTGCCTTTTCTTATTTTGGTACATCGCCAAAAATTCAGCTAGATGACGCCCAAGAAGCGTTTAAACATGCGGCAGAAGTTATGAGAGTAGCGCCTTTTCAGATTTGGAGCCGAAGAACAGCAAGATCACGGTCTACTGAACGGAACGACTTTCTTCAAGCAATGATACTCGGCTCGCGACGTGATACAAAGGATATACGACGGAATCTGCGCACGCTGCCAACTGAGTTGCTGTCCATCCTTATTGCCCTGTTGCCCAATCTTCGATACCTCGCCCTTGATATCTCAATTTCCCGCACTGAGGGCTCTTGGGGTATTCAGTCTTGCACTGACGTCACTTGAATTTCACGGGTCTTTGTGGTCAAAATGGCTTGCATCACAGCTTATACCACTATCACGCAGCCTTAAGACTTTGCATCTAAGGAATCCATGCACACTCCCCGATATGTCAAGCTTGAAAGTGCTTCATCTGAAACCTTTCTCAGCCAGTCCTGGCCAGCTTGAGGAGATCCTTACTTCTTGCTCTGGTAGCCTCACTACTTTCGTATACGAGGCTTCTGGTAGTAGACCTGATCATATTATACGATCACGCGACGCTGTGAAACTCCTAGAAGGACATTGTGCAAGTCTCGAGTCAATTCACCTTGGCCCCCGAGTCTGGGGGGATACCGGCCAAGGCACCATGCTGAAGCCAATGCCTAACCTCAAAAGATTTATAACACTGCGAAATCTCTTTATCACAACTAACGCAGCGTACAACACCCAAAGTTTATCGTTACCTGACGAACAATCTCTCGTCAACTTTCTTCCTCCGAGTATCACATCGCTCATTCTTGTGGAACCCAAATTGCCTCCGCCTGCTGAACGTCTGCCAGCGAGACTGCTCGGTCTAGCAAGCGTCAAGGAGCGGGATCCGAGTCGGTTTCCCAGGCTTGAACGTGCGTGTGCTATGCGACGTCATTGGGATATCTGATGGTGATTACACCAAGAACGTACTCTCGCATGTCGAAATTGAGCTTGAATACAAAGAGTTTCCTAAGCCAGGCTGGCGTTACGACAGGGAGCCTCTGGGTGGTTTCCCCGTGAAAGATCCCAAAGGCTAGAGGAACTCTTTGTCGAGGATCTCTCTATCAAGGATGTCTCTGTCGAATATCTATAGTAGAAGATCGGCTTGATTGATATATTGATAAGCTTCTCTTAGCTCTACTTACTCCTTGAGGGTTACAGTTGTGCAGTTGACCGATGCCTTACTGACTGTAGACTGCAGCCAAGCCAACCATCCTGAACAAGCGCTTAGCTCAGACGGACTCAGACAAGCCCCTGCTGCAGTCCTCAGCTTATATGCATAGGCTTTCTACGCGATGTAAGATATGTGATGAATTCTCGAACAAACGGGTAAGATATTTATCAGTCAACCCTCTTTTTCAGTTACATAGTTGCAGTTCTTGAGAATTTCTGTCCAGTTACCTAGTTAATACTGTATTAGGTAGTATCAGAGAATGGATGCCCAAGTGACAGATGGACCCCTGAACAATTTGAGTGGAAACCCTTGGAGCATTTCCCTGAAACAAGCCTCTAAAATTAGGTACCTGCCCAGGTAGCGCTGTCCACGTCCCCGCCAGTTACGAGAATAATATCCTCAGGGGTTTTGGTTCAGCCCTCAGCCCAAAGCAGAATGGCTGCAGGAAGAAATGGAGTAAGGTAAGTGGCTGGGGTGTCTGAAGCCACTAACAGACATGAGCTACCCAGTGAGAGGCCTCTGAAACGGCCACAAATACCGATTCCGTCTCGGGATGTGGCTGTTGTTGTTCTTCAACCACTAGGGTCTGATACTGTAGCAACTCCAGAGATTGGCGATGACAGGGAAAACGTGGTCTGCAACGAATGTCAGTGATTTGTTCACGTAGCTTGAGTCTTTTCACAAGGGATTTAAGCCATGATTCGGCCCTGATTGATGAATGATGCTACGGGGTACACTTGACTCAATTATTCACTGCCCTCAAAAGCGATAGATGGGTGCTTACGCTTCCTCCTGGTTCAACAGCGTCCACTGTGGACTCGGCTGTTGACGAGGGCAGGAGAGACAAACATGGTCCACCTCCTGCCAACAACCATTCATTACCTGCTCAGTAGGTCCTTGTAGATAGTTTCTTATTTTTAGATCTCTACGATTTCAATCCTTCTCTTACATGCAAGCAAGGCAATTCAACTCCAATACGATATGATATGAATGCACCTAAAAGGAGTGATTCTGGTATCAAGGTCCCCTGTTAATTAGTCGTCGTCCACGCCAGCGGATGCCAACCAAGCGCCAACGCCAGCCTCCTTCAAGCTAACAAACCATCATCCCCATTCATCCCATCCGTGCCATCCTAATTCACCACACGGACCCCAGTTCGCAAGCTTCCGATCCAGTCAACGTGCTGCTCTTTTCCCCCATTCAGCCTTGTCCCGTCAAGCCAGTGTCAGCCCAAGAGGACGGAAGGGAAAGTTGGACGAACCAAGGACCAAGTTACTGTACAGCTGTCTGTACTGTACTGTACTCGTACTCGTCCTCACTTCTCTGCTCCGTACTCCGTAGGTGTCTATGGTACAGCACCCCCGATTCGATCCCTGGCACCCGCACAACAATCAATCAACCCTCTACTACTCTGCCCCTGCATCGGCAGTAGCCGTCTCACAAAATTACCTTAGTCCTGCACAAGACAGAGACACGCAACGGATACGACGACAGATACCATCTATCTGCACAACCGCGACGTTTTTTGAACGACAGCCCCTTATACCCACGACGATCGCGACGATATCCCACGTCACGTCCACCCTCACGTCGCCCGCCGCATTGCGATCTGCTCAGTCGTCGTCCCTCCACCGCCACAGCGAGCTCCCAGCTCTCACTCTCTTTACATCCTGACAGCTACAACAACGATAACCGCATAATCACCGCATCAATCGAAAGGGCTGGACAAGGCAGACCATCATGCCGGGGTTTGCTGATTCCTTCTGGTCGAGCGACTACGCTGCAGGGCTAGGCGTCCTGTTCAGCAAGCTTCAACAAGGTGTTCTCGAGAACAGACAAGTCTTGACCATCGCACGCCTACGCGCCGAAGCTGAGGAGACGTACGGCCAACGCCTCGGCGACATCGCTCCCTCTGCCGACAAGATCGCTGGCGGCTTCACTCGCGATGATGGAGCTACCGTTCGCAAGGTACGCTAACATGTCCCACCCGCTTATAAAAGCGCTCAGTGTATGCGCGGCAGCCTGTTGCCGCGGATTCGCTGTGCGATAGTGTCGCTGTTCAAGCTGTACTTGCCGGCTAACCATATCCTAGGCCTTCGATGGCATGCGAAATGAAATGCAAGATGCTGCTCGCAACCACCGCCGCATCGCCCAAAGTATCCGCGATCTGGTTGTCAACCCTTTCTCACGCTGGTGCGACGCCCACGAGGCTCGTATTCAGGACTCTCAAGACGAGTTGCAAGTACGAATCAAGGCTCATGACCGCCAAGCTGAGGTAGTCAAGAAGCTCCGATCTGTGTATTTCAACAAATGCCGCCTAGTGGAGGACCTCGAAGAGGAAAACAAGCTCGCTTTCCAAGACCCCGAAACCAGCCCCAAGGGAAACCAGAATATCCCCGAGATCAAGGTCCAGCCTCACAAGGAGGAGGAGCCTGAGGAGGAAGAGGTATACGAGATCGGCGACGACACTTACCAACCCGAGCAAGTGAAGAAGATCCTCTCCCAGATGCTCTCCAGCATCAAGATGGGTGAGACCAAGGTGCCCATTCTGGGAACTTATCTTAACACTTCGTCCGGTTCCGATATCGTCGAGTATCTGCAGCGCAGCATGGGCAACATCAGCGTCGCCTACGCTGAGCGAATTGGCCAGGATCTTGTCTCTAACGGTTTCCTTCGCCTCATCGGTAACGTTGGCAGCACGTTCGCCAACAGCTCCAAGATGTTCTACCAGTGGCGACCCAAAGCTTTCACAATGGCGGGTGTTCCTGAGAAGAAGTCCATCAACCGCACTTTCTCACTGGCTTCGACTGGCTCTGAAAGCGCCGACTCTCCTGTTGGAACCGTCAGCGAGTATTTGGCCAACTGGAATGTTCTCAACAACGCCCACCCTAACGAGACCCCTAGCCAGCGCATGCAACGAGAGGCTCGCGAGGCCGATGAGAAGTACCGAGAGGGTGTTCGCAAGCTTGACGAGCTTCGATGCGAGCTTGAGGAAGCTATTCATCTCCACCTCAAGTTCCTTGAGCGCTGCGAGCTCGACCGTCTTAAAGCCGTCAAGACAGTTATCCTTGACTTTTCGGGTACTATAGGAAACGTCATCCCTAGTCTTCAGTCTACTGTGGACCAGATGATGCTCTTCCAGGAGACCATCCAGCCCCAGAATGACCTGCGGTATCTGCTCGAAACGTACCGCACTGGAAGCTTCGTGCCCAAGGTGGTGGTGTACGAGAACTACTATAATAAGGTCGATGAGCAGACATTTGGAATCGATCTTGAAGCCCGCGCAAGGGCTGATAAGAAGCGAGTGCCGATGATTGTTACGACTATCTTGACTTACCTGGACCACCATTACCCTGATCTTGAAGGCGACGAGGCTAGGCGAGGTGTGTGGCTGCTGGAGGTTCCTCTATCGCAGACACATCGCCTACGTGCTAAGGTCAACGATGGCAAGCCTGTTTCTCCTGATGTCTTTGATGAATTCGATATTCCCACGGTCGCCAGTCTGCTCAAGGTTTATCTTCTGGAGCTTCCTGGTAAGTATCAATTGCTTGAACAAACCTAAAAAAAGAAGAAAACTGATAGTGGATAGATTCCCTTGTTTCTTCCCACGTTTACGAAATTATTCGAACAATCTACTCAACTCCTTCTACTGATGCTGATGAGTCTTCTCGCATTGCCGCTCTTCAGTCGACTCTATCACAACTTCGACTTACTAACATTGCAACACTCGATGCTTGCATGAACCACTTCACCCGCCTTATCGACTTGACCTCTGCCGACGAAACCTATGTTGCATCACTCGCCACCGCTTTAGCACCTTGCATCCTACGACCACGGACCGAGACATCTCTCACCATGGAAGAGAAGCATGCGTACCGATTGGTCAGGGAGTTGTTTGCCCACAAGGATGCCATCTTTAGTGCCCTCAAGCGCATGTCTATGGTCACCCATTCCTCTTCTGTCGGCAGCAACAACCGACCTCGAGCCATTAGCACTGACGAGAGCAACCGCAAGGCCCTCATGGAAGAGCGGAATAGGGCTCTGCTCGAAAAGGCCAACGCCAGTCGTGGTCGCGATAAGAGTCCTGCGCCAGGCCCACGCGGTCACCGCCGAGACCGTAGCACAGGCGGACCAGAAACTCGATTCCCTATCGCGAGCCCGACATCGGCTGTTGACCGCCACCGCAGCAGCTTAGGCGGCGTTGGAATCATCAAGCGACAGAGTCTCGAGGTTCCTGAACCCGAGGGTGCTGCACCTGTCAACGGCGACGCGGAAAAGGACAAGACTGACACGGACTCGGAAAAGCGAGACAGCCGCGATAGCACAGGGCGAACACCGACCAAATTTGTTGGCGGCAAGCGAGTTCCTGTGGTGCCATCCACCCCTCCGCAAGAAGCGAACCGTGGCGTGCAGCTCGAGGACGCTCCGATGGAGGACTAGGTGTACGACACGGAGCTACCTCTTGAACAATGGCTGAGGGAAAGGCCTTTGATCTAATTAGACATGCCTTTGTCTTGAAAGGAGTTGGGGTTTGGTATACAGCGGGTCGAAAGGTATGGAGCAGAGAGGCTCTGGTTATATGAGACGATGGGAAGATTTGACCCGGACATATAATCTACCTTGTCATGTGTATGTGTTAATGGAACATGAGCAAAAAAGAACTATCGGTGTACTTTTTTTCTTGTCGTTTTTTCTGGATCTGGGCTATTTTTGTATTTATGCTGTATCATGAGATGGCGGCGATTCCCTATTCGTTAAGAGACTTGTTTCAAGACGTCCAACTCTTCGGTTATCTGATATTTCGTACTTGTTTGAGTGAGGTATGACAGGTTTAAGCTACCTAACAACACCAAACTTGAAAGATGAAGAGCAGAGCAGACTACGGAGAGAACTAAAGGCAGGGAATTTTGATGGTTATTAATATTCAGTTTGATTTCCTTCTCCTATCACTGAGCATCCCTTGTTTTATGCTATCGAATGCTCATCCCCAACACCGCTTCGTCAATATCCATCATGAGCATCTATCTACTCTTCTTGAATTTCAGCAACACGCTGCTTCTTCTTTTTCTTCTTAGCGACAGCCACCTCACCCCCTGACGCAGGAGACTCGACACCATGAGCACTATTATCATCAGCGCCCTCCTCTAGAGCTGCTGCGCGCGGAGCCTTCTTCTTTTTCTTCTTGGGCTTAACCTCCTCGCCCTCTGCTCCATCGGTGGCAGCGTCCTTCTTGACCTTCTTCTTTTTCTTCTTGACAACTGTGCCTTCGACATCTACGCCCTGGGCGACGTGGATACGCTCATTTGCGCGTTGCATCTCAAGGCGGAGTCGTTCAACTTCCTTCATGGCCTGTTGCATCTCAGCGTCCTCACGTTGCTGTTGCTCGTAGTCAAAGCCTGTCGATGGCTGGCCCTCGAGGCTGAAGGAGCCAATACCGCTTGAGTCAACGCCAAGTAAGCCTTGTTTAGTCTTGGGCTTGCGCGCCTTGGACTTCGTAACGCTGTCAGAGTTGTTCTCCGAGTCATATGATCGTAGGCCTCCGCTTGCGCTGCCCTCCAGGGTTTCGTCTGCGGCGATGACGACCTTTTGTCGTGGTTTTGGCTGGGGGCGTGGGGGTTGTGCAGCGGGTGTTCCGGCTCTTGAGAGCTCTAATTGCATGATAGGTATAGAGTCAATGTCCAAGTCGGGACCGTTGCTACTCTGAAGGATGTTATGGATAGGAGTCGATGTACGGGGAGTGTCGTTGCTGGGAATGTAAAAGGGGTCGTCTCTGTTGCGCTCAATACGGTCTGCCTTTCTTCGAGCAACGATGTCGGCATCTAGATAGGTATCTTCATCGGCTTGCTGATAGGAGCTCGCGTAGTCCTCCGCGGGCTCGGCTATCCTGCTGATGGCTGGAGCGGACGAATCGATGCTTGTGGGTGGTGGCTTCTGGTGGTAATATGTCTCAAATTCATCCGAATCGTCCGTCGCCAAGGTGATGGAGTCGGCTTCTGATAGCAGCTTTGCCAGATTCGCATGAATGGGTTCATCGAGATCAAGACCTGAAGGTACTGGAACGTTCAACTGAGCACCCTTGGACACTGAGTTGAGTTCCCAGCCATTGAAGAGAGAAGGAATTGCCTGGGTGAGAAGCAGCGGTGGGTCTTGTTCAACTTCGTCGGTTGAGGCTGGTTGGGATGAAGCCGCCTCGGCAGTAAGCTTCAGCAACTCTGTAAACTCAACAGCTCGTTCCTGGACCTCTAGACTGGGATGCAATGCAAGCGGCTCAAAGACATGGATGATACGTGCCATAAGAAGCGATACTCTAGACTTCCTCTCTGCTGTCCACGGCTCACTCTCATCTCCCACTATGGTCGCAAAAACTTTGGTGACGGCTTGAAGGGTTGTCGTCAACACTTCAGGGGTGTTTGTCCGGGGAATAAGCTGCAGTAGTCCATTCAGACCTTCATCCGGGATAGCCAGTTGTGAGGCGTATTCGCCCATTATCCATGCTACTGACTTCAGTGCGCCTGAAGTAATGCTGTATCCTGGCGGTGTATCGCTGTTAAGTTGGCTGAGGATGATCTCCGCTGCCCTTACAGCCGTTGATCGCATCACTCGAACCTTGACAGCAACATTGCGCAGCTCGTCACCAATCTTTTCTGAGACATTAGCTCGTGCTTTTTCCGTCGGTCCCAAATCATCGTCGGCCTTGCGAGATGCGGGAGCCATGCGGACGAGTTGTGTCAGAACATCAATGTACCAATCGAAATCCAATACACTTGAGTAGTTGTCCTTTGCACACATTCCTAGAATCCGTCCAATAACGTCGATCCGGTAGTCGTCCGGTAAAGGTGCAGATTCGGCGTTGGGTTTAGGTATAGACTCTGCAAACTCATCGTCTGATTCGTTAGGGTCGTTGGGAGGAGTTCCAGGTTGAGACTTGTCCCGGGCGGGCATGGATAACTTGAGTTGCTTCATGAGACGGCTCACGATGGACATTAAGTTGTCGCCAGTTACCATGCCTTGTACCAGGTCCAGCGCTTGTATTCGGATAGTGATGTCAGGACTGTCGATACACTCCAGAATCACATCCTCCTGCTGAGATACCAAGTAAGGGTGTGTGGTAACGATCTTGTTGAACGCTAGCAGGGCAACATATTTGACTGGAATCCGGTTAGCCATGCTTTGAGACTACATGACAATCATAGACTTACGGTTAGGATCGCCATCTATCATAATCATGCCTCGTAACTTGTTGACACATAGCGTTGCAATCTCGTCGGTTCCCGAATCATCAGCATTGCCTAGAATACCACCTTGAATGATTCCGTTGATGCACTCGTAAAGTAATGACATGGCGGGCGTAGTCCTAATGATGTTGGTCAGAGGAGGCAATAGCTTCCTCACAAGCCGAGGTTCCAGGGGTGTTAACGTTGCGAACTAGGAAAAAGTCAGTGTCAGAACATAGGATTAATGGCGTGGACCAGCCTACGAGTTTGATGAGTTTAATGGCCATCCAGTTATTACCACCATCAACCAACAGCTCAAACAGCCGAGGAGCCAAAGGAAGGAAGTCGTTTGGTCGTCTCCAGCCAAGTTCGCAAACCACGTTGACGATAGCTGCCGTGACACTCGGGTCCTCATCAGGGTCCATAAGCCTCTCCTTGATCTTGGGCCACGCCGCGCGTAGAGCTTCGGGGTACACCAAGGCAAGTCGATACAGCGTCACCAGTGTTTTCTTGCGAATATTCGAATGGCTATGGCTTAATCGTGGTAGCAAGTCTTGTAGTGTTGAGAGCGCTAAAGAGGGCGTGATAACGTGGGGGAGAGTCGCGATAGGGAGAGATATAACCGTCGGTGTCGTCGTGCCAAGGTCCTGAATATTCGCAAAGAGTCATGGTTAGCTAGACAAACAACAATAACACCCAGATACCACCGACGGACCTTCTTCAGCAGATTAGTAGCCAGCATCAGAACTTCAGTGTCGGGTCGAAAGCTCTGGACAGCACCCAAATATCCCACTCGCTTCTGATGATACTTGGGCGACGACATGACCTCTAGCACATGGAACGAAGCCCACGACATGTCATGACCAACCATCTCCAGATAGATGAGTTTCAGTAGCGCCGTCGCCTTGAGATCTAGTCACCTCCTGTCAGCTACCTAAACAAAAACACAGTCCCTCTTTGTAACGAACCCATATCCTGGCTGCGAACTTCGGCACGGCACTCCTTGAGGCTCTTCTGGATATACTCCTTCTCATTGCCCTTGTGGTTCCGGAGCCCCCGGATGAGGTCGTAGAGCGACTTTTCGAACCTGCGCGCGATCGTCAGCGCCAAAGCCCACACGTCGATATTCAGAGCTTCAGCTTGGCCTACATGTTGAGAAGCTGCCCCGCGGGGCGTGGGGCCGACCGTTAGAGGAGGTGCTCGTCTAGGTGATCAGGGGCTTCGAGAGGGGAGGTTCGAGCGGCGCATCTCGTATAGTATTGGTAGGAGGAGGCTGTTTCGTTCAGCGGTCGACGTTGAAATGTCGCGTGCTGGTGAGATGCGATGGTTGGTGTTGAGTACGTACAGCAACTGCGTGTGCGCCTTTACTGAGCAATGAGCATGACGGAACCACCCACCGCCCTTGGCTCGGCGACCAGGACGGCCCGAGCTCATTGCTGGGGAGTGTCTACAGCGGCACGGTCCCCTAAGAGTTTAGCTGATTACACTGACTAGACACCCATCAGGTGGGGTCTAATAGTGGCGGAAAGCCTCCAACTTACTCTCGACTCAGTCTAGCAGAGCCTCAACACCATCATAGATTTTCTATTTCGCTCATTTCTTGTTCGTCTTGAAGCTTTACTGTTCACTTCAAGACCATGCGCTCCTTACAACGGTGACAATTCGAAAACCAATACCCTAATAAACCACTTAATATCTCTCAATGGCACTCCGTCTTCTCCCATGCCGAGCCGTCGTCGCACGCTCAACGGGCTCCATCTTCAACATCACCAACCTCACTTGCGCCTCAACACCACTGCGCCGCTCCTTCATCACCCTTCCTTCCTCCGAACCTCAACGACTGACCGCCACTCGCACTCTTCCATATCCTGCCGAACCTCTCTACGATCTCATCGCCGACGTCGACTCCTACTCCTCTTTCGTCCCATACTGCTCTCGCTCCCGCGTTACTCGCTGGACTGATCCCGACTCTACCGGCCGACGCTACCCCAAACTTGCCGATCTACATGTTGGCTGGGGAGGATTTGACGAGGTCTTTACAAGTCGTCTGCGCTGTGTTCCTGGAGAGTCTGTCGAAGCCATTAGTGGGGAGACCGCTCCGGGTGGTACCGGGCCTGACGCATCGGCCGTTTTCCGGAGTCTGGTAACTCGCTGGTCCGTAAGATCAATTACCGGACCACCAACACCACGTACCGAGGTCCATCTTGCTATCAACTTCCAGTTCACGAACCCGCTCTACGGCGCTGTGAGCGCAGCCGTGTCTGATAAGATAGCAGGCATGATGATAGAAGCCTTCGAGAAGCGGGCCCTTGAGAGACTGAGCTCGCAACGGAGGCTTTAGAACTGTGTAACATCACCGCATAGACATATATCCTTGTCCATGTACCCCTCCAACAGATATAGAGTGTTAGACCATGGTATAGACCGCTTGCATACAGTTAAGTGTAGACTTCACTACACTCAAAACAGAACGCGTAGGGAAAGCAACGAAACACAACTCATTCGCTTTATGAAGTTAAAAAACTAAAATTTAAACAAATCATTCTGCATACTCCGTTCATTCTACATGACGCGTGTCTAGGACGGCCGTGTCTATCAAACGTGCTCGTCCACCATATCCAACCCAAACCAAAAGGGAAAAAAGAAGAAGAAAAGCGTCGTCTTTGCGCCAATACCTGAACTTGAAACACCTATGGCTCTGTTCTGCCAGAGGGAGTCCAAGTTCCTAACATTGGATCGTATTCCCTTTCCTCCAGTATCATCGTTTGAAACGTATCATCATACTCCGATCCACATGCATATAGGACAATTCGCGGCGCCTTTGCAATATGAATAACGCTAACCATGAGTTGGGAAAAGACCAAAATTCCGCTACCTCATTTTTTCCGTCTCAAGCAAAAATTCCAAACCAAAAACTCGTCAAACAGTATTTTCAAAATCAAGCCGGTAGCCAATGCCGGTGAGGTATCTGCTAACAAGAAAAGCTGGGTAATGTAGTAAAAGAAATCGAATTTCGAATATTCATCGTCTCATGATGCAACATGTGAAGCACCTCATTTCTTGCTAGACCTAGACAACTGTTAGCTCTTTAACTGACTTGTTCGGGAAAACCCTGGAACTCACTTCTTCTTCTGGGGCTTGCCGAACAAAAATCCAGCCATGCCAGAGTGATCCTTGGACGGCTTCTTGTGTTTGCTTGACGACTTGTTGACGGTGACAATGTTGGGTGCTGGCATACCACCACCACCTCGGCCCCCTCCAGCGCCCCATCCTGGGGCGGGAGGAACTCCGCCATGTAGACCACCACCAGGCATACCACCGGGCATACCATGGCCAACCGGCCTCATGCCTTGCGGTCCCATAGGAGGCAAGGGGCCTGGCGGTCTTGGCATACCATGCTTGCCATGCATACCGTGTGGGCCAGGCATCTTGGGTCCCAGTGGAGGCATCTTGTCCATCGGCCACATTGTCATGGTGATGGCCCAGTCAGGCTGGACCACCTTTTCCCACACAGAAGGCAAGATTATCTCACCGTCAGGGCCAATGAGATCGTAGTGGCCTTCCATAACGTGAGGGCCCAGTACATCTACTTGCATAAAGGCTTGCTTGATAAGATCTTCCATGCCCTATGAGGTTGTTAGTGATACCGAATCTTATTGTGTAAGGTGTACAATGCATACCTGCCAAGTGGCACAGAGGTGGAATGGGAAGCTAAACTTGCGACCAACGGCGTCTTTGAATCGAATCGGGGCTTGCTCGGCCTTCTTCTTAGACTCTTCGTATTGTGCCTTTGCGTCCTCCTCGATCTTTTTCTTGAGCTCCTCGGCAGCTTTCTTCGCGGCCTCCTCAGCTGCTGCAGCTTCGGCAGCCTTCTTCTTTTCCTCTTCAATCTTGGCGAGCGTCTCGGCCTCGGCCTTTGCGCGGGTCTCCTCTTCAAGCTTCTTGAGCTTCTCGGCATCTTCGGCGGCCTTCTTTGCGGCAGCTGCCTTAGCCTCTTGTTCGGCTCTCATAAGGCGCTCGGCTTCCTCCTGAGCCTTCTTTGCTGCTGCTTCCTTTGCTGCTTTCTCGTCCTGCAATGCCTTCTCGAAGCGTACTCGAGCTAGTTCTTCAGCGCGCGCGCGTTCTTCCTCCTCTTTCTTCCTCTTCTCCTCAGCAGCCCTGAGTTCAGCCTCAAATTTCATTCGAGCTTCCCTCTCAGCTCTGACGCGCTCTTCGGCCTCCTTCTTTCCTCGCTCTTCCGCAGCCTTCAACTCAGCCTCGTACTTTAGCCGAGCTTCCTCTTCGGCCTTAGCCTTGGCCTCGGCTTCTGCCTTACGCTGCTCGGCAGCCGCCTTCATCTCTGCCTCATACTTTTCTCGAGCTTCTCTCTCGGCCTGTTTGCGCGCTTCGGCCTCCGCCTTTCGTTGCTCTTCAGCCGCCTTCGCAGCCGCCTCAAACTTCTTCCTGGCATCTTCTTCAGCCTTGACACGAGCTTCGGCCTCTGCCTTTCTTCGATCGTCAGCGGCCTTCATCTCGGCTTCGAACTTCAGACGAGCCTTCTCCTCAGCCTCTGCCATAGCCAGAGCGTGTTTTCGTGCTCGTTCATCCTCAGCCTTTCGCTCGGCCTCCATTCTCTCCCGGGCAGCCTTTTCTGCCTCGAGTCGAGCCCGCTCGATTTCTTTCTTCGCCTCTTCTTGGGCCAGCCTCATATCTTCCATTCGTCGATGGAAAGCCTCTTCAGCTTCTTTGCGGATTTGAGCCTCGGCTTCCTTTTGCTTTTCGGCAGCCTTTGCTTTCTCCTCCATGGCCTTGAAAGCAGCAATTTCAGCTTCCAGACGAATCCTGTCAGGATCCTCCTTGGGCGGAGCAGGTGTGGCAGGCTTGGCAGGAGCCTCAGTTGGAGGTGGAGGCGGCGGTGTCATCAGTTGACCCATATGACCTGGCATGTATGATGGATGAGGCTGCATAGCACCGTAAAACCCGGCTTGCTGTTGTTGATGTCCATAAGGCATCATGTCATAGCCGGGAGCACCACCATACGGGCTGGCTGGTTCGCCATAGGCGCCGCCAAATGGCACCATCTGGCCGTTAGCAGGATAACCCATGTAAGGTCCCATTTGATTCTGGTAACCGGGTGCTTGTCCTCTGCCACTGAGGTATGAATTCAATCCAGGGCGCGCCGGGGCTTGCTGGTGTCCATATCCACCACGGCCATAAGGCGCGCCATACCCACGAGGGTCCTCCAGATTGGCGGTGGGTGGCGCTGCACGATCGCGCCGAGGTCTACGATAAGATTGTCGAGGTTCTTCCTCGGGCTGGTAGAGATCCTGGGGAGGGCCAGGTTGGTGATGCTGCAATTGGTGTGCCTGGTGAGGAGGCAGCTGACGAGGGGGTAGCTGTTGAGGAGCGAGTTGGTGGTGCTGCGGAGGATATTGATGCTGGGGCGGACCCGGGTGGTGAGGGAGTTGATGATGACGCTGAGACAGGTGCTGACTGTGACTACGATAGTGTTGTTCGTGATCGCTAGCTGAGTCTGACGGTCTAAGGTCGTCTTCTTCGTCGTAGTCGTCGTCGTCGTAAAGGTCCTCTTCAGAACTGTACTGGCTGTTCCCTCGAGAAGACTCGTCCTCACTATCGTAAGATGTTGTACCAGAAGCGGACGTCTCAGCAGCGTGATGGCCGGAGGTTGGGGCTCTGGACGAAGGGCGTTGTTTGAGCCTATTCAAAACTTGTGAGTCGGAGGTTTAGAGAAAATGCGCGAGATATGAAGCACAAGTGTATGAGAGACAAGTAAATAAAGCTAAAGGAGGCGCAGTTGAGACAACTAAAAAGGTGGACATGAGAGAGACAAGAGGGGAGGGAGGGGAGGAACGCAGGCGCAGGAAGATATGGGAAGGAGGGTAATGGAGGGAGGGGACTCACATAGCAAATACTTGGTGGGTTGCCCTCTACCCACGACGATCCACGAGAGAAAGCCGGAGCACAGGCGCTGAAGGTAGTAGTAAAAGAATAAAGAAAGGCAGCAAGCACAAGTAAATGCTCAGCTGACAGGGTAGAGACAATGCCTGGCAGCCCCCAAAGTAACAGAGTGAGCACTGGGGGAAACGGAGGACGAAGTCGCTACGGCAGTAGAAAAAAACACAACGGGAAGTGCTTGGTACGAGGGTCGTGGCGAGGAAGAATTGGACTTGCGCGACAGGCGTGAGTGAGGGGTCGCCGACTGCTGGATGAGTACCTTACGCCGCCACTAAAGATGACGAGGGCGTGACAGGCGAAAGGTCGGCTGGTCACGAAAGCAGTGAGACGGGGAAAATGCCTGCTTGTGAAGCTGGTGCGGAGTCGGAGAGCAAGAACTGGGCGATGATGCCTTGTGGTTGCTGACGGAGGAGGGTACCAAAGTTGTAGCAAAGTGCTGTTGCGGCGTGCGTTAAAGATCAGGCGCAAAGAGTGTGGGCGGGTGGATTCAGGCGGCGGTTGCGAGGATGGAAAGGCGGCAGAAATCGATCGGCGGTGAGGGGTTCCAGATCGTTTACTTATGGGTCACTGGACAAAACTCCGGACAACCAGCGATGAAGCTGGGAATCCCGCAGATAATGGACGCGGGCGTCGGATCCAAGTGTTGAGCACAAGGAGAAAAGTCTCTGTAACAGCAATTCGAGCAACAGAGAGTTGCCTCAATATCAGATGGTGAATAATAGACGATTTGAAAACGACCAACGACCGTTGTATCGCAACGGTGAAAGCTTGTCGAACCAGAGCTGTGGGTGTGTGTGTATGTGCACACCTAATTTCGGGTGTGTCTGTACCGTGTAAGTTTTTGCTTTCGAAAGAACCAACTTTATGGTCACAGGATACCAACCTGAGTTTCTTGAGCTAAGGAAACCGAGGAATTCGACTAAGAACACAATAATAAGTTAGTAAAGTTGGGCACGAGATGAAAAACTGTCTAGACAAAAATCGTGAAAAGTCGATATCCCGGTAGACCAGGATCTCCCTCCCTTGCATGAGTCCCGAGCAGTATCGCGGCGCGGAAACCTTTTCTGCGAACCCAGTCCCTCAAGTCGATGCGGCAATCTAAGCAAGATTTTGTTGGCGTGATGTTGGGCCCATGGCTAAGAGAATAGCGTCGATTGAATAACGCACAGCACTCTATCAACAGTATTCCCTGCATCGTAAAGCCATGCTCATGTCAATCAACACTTGCCATGTGCTTCCTGGCTGGGCTTGCTGGGCACCAAAACATGTTGTTGTCAGCCGCCCGGGACTGGGGCATCCTGGTTCGCCGCCCTGTCGATGGGGTCAACGGGGTCCCTGTTCAAGCGTGCTTGCTAGCGCTCGTTGGGCTGGAGCTGGCGGGATGCTTAGGCTGGCCAGTGACTGGTCGACCAATGCTTGAGTGACCGTGTTTGGCCGTTGGAGTCCTTGGCTCCCCAAACTCCCGGTTTCATACCAGGCTTCGGCTACCCATTTGTGCCTGTCAAATCACTCTCCCCTGTGCGCGCCAGCGTTCTGCATTGCTGTAGGCCGATGGTAGGGCGTCAGGATCCGTCAATGCAAATGCCCAACTCTGGGTGGGGGCCAAAATGAGAGAGCCTTAGAGCCCAATAGTGCCTTTGTCCACGGAAGGACCTAGAGTCGTTGCAGGGAGGGTAGAGTGGCAGTGGTGATGTTACAGCAAGTAGCATCACCGTAGGATAACCAGACCGCAAGGGGATACAGGAACGCCTTAGCAGACCATCTGCGGCTTCGGCTGCGTAGCGGGCATCGCCTTGAATGTCATGCAGTCATTGACCTGCTTCCGCGGCTGCTAAGCTACTGCTGGGGCATGTTTGTTTGCTGCTTTGACACGGCCAGTCGTGATCACATGGGCCATCTTTTTGTAGTTGAGCCCACCCCCAGAAATGCATCCGAGACAGTGCGGAGGGAGAGACAGTCGCAAGAATGAGATAATGGACTCTAATGAAATACCGTCACATACCGTAGAATACGTGTAGATCGTAGTGTTGATGTTTGGACGGATTGGAGAAATAGGATTGATATTGGATGAGCCTCGCCCAGAATTGTCATCAGTGGTAATGTAGTTGTTTGATTGTTTTTGTGTGAATCGGTAGTGGACGGTAACCAGCCCAGCCTAGGTTGTTTAGCGGGGATTTGGGGAAGGTGTGGTGGGGTGGGGTAAATTTGTACTGTAGTTGCTCAAGTCAACGGTGAGGTGACTTGCTGTTCAAGCCCAGAGCATGAAATGCTACAGTAAGGTAACAATGTCAAAGTCAAAGTTTAGGTCAGTTGCTCAGTTAGGGCACGAGACGAGAGAAATCTTTTCAGTGAAGGGGATTTTTCTAAGTTGCACACACAACAAGAGGAAAAGAGGGGGAAACAAAAAGAAAAAGGAAAAAGAAAAGCAGTGGAAAAGAGCAGGAAGCAAACAGGGCCTAAGGCCAGGCTCTTCAGCTGGGCTGAAAGGATCCATGGCGGTGCTGCAGCCCAACGTTACGCCGCCTCCAGTAAAGATGTACAAATTTAGTTGCTGGGGAGGCAGACACAGAATTCCAGTGGAGAGTTTGCTCATCCATTGTTACCCATACACTTGTTGGTCGGTCTGACCGCTAGAATGATATCGTTCGCTAGCGTCGAGGTTGGCTTCTTGAACAGCCAACTTTGCTAGTACTCGTTGAGAGTTACGTCCTATGATATACTAAGCCCCTGATATTATCATGGAAGCCAGTTACTCAGTAGATGATAGGCAAAGTATAGACTCATTCATCGTCTCGGCGAAGTGAGTCTCTTGTCATCCATGGATGTCGTTCTGTTCGACAATGGCTGTGCAACGCCATCGTCCAACCAAATCTCATTTAAGACCGTTTGGAGACGTAGAATCGGAACGGACCGAGGCGCAGGTGTCGCTACCCGTACAGTCAAAGTTTCAACGAGTGGTGATACCAAAGAGGGACCGTTTCAAGTCATGGTTTATTGATATCAATGGAATTGATGGATAAAGATAAGAAAGGAACCTGAGGCATTGGCAAACCGCGGCCTCCTTATATCATATCCACCGTCACTTTCTAAGTATTGTTCTCCCTTCTCTTTTTGATCAACAAGAACGAAGTAAACCTATCGCCTTGCGATAATCCTCTGTAACCCGCTGCCCTCCATTCCGCGACTGGCTGACAAGGACGGTATGCGCCCCATCTTCAGCGTTGAGGCCCGATAGTAGGAACCTAAGACCAGCACATCACGAGACACCCATGGCATTGCTCTTGGATCGCTGCAAGAAGAAGGAGGGATTGGGGGCAACAGATAGGGGTTGTTACCTCAACAACTAGAGGTTTGTATTAGGGTCAGGTTTTGCGGATAGTTAGGTATAGATAGTCTTTGAACAGAGTTCTCCCAACCCTTTCTCAGATTCACACATACTCGTCTCAACTTGGAGCCACCCAGTAGACGTCAGTTACAAGCATATAAGCCTTCCCGCAGAGCCTCAGCCATCCAGAAGTAGCCAAGTGGACAGTGGCGAAGAGATTGCAACACATCTTCTACAGTCAGTCAGTTTTCATTTGAGAAGTCTCCTAATTCGTCCATTTTCACACCAGCCCCAATCGACGGCATTCGAAGAGGTTCTCATAGGCGTTCTCAATAAGTTCGAAGACATCATGAACATAACAGTCCATTAAGCGATAGTCTTCAACACTAACAATCGGAAGCTCGGGAGTATGTTCTTGTTTCCCTGCGGCAGCTCTTCCGATAGACTCCGCTAGTTGGTGATCCATAAACAGGACCACCATGGGGGAATAAACATGATGTTACGCATCCAACGTGGAGAGAATCCACTTCAAAGTTGCGAGTCTCGATGCCGATTATGTCCTGATCGCGGTGAGACCTAAGCCATCGTGTAAGCCGTCGTTTATCTCGGCCCTAAAACTCCGTGATACCAGACACTACTTTTGGTCTTACACAAAAAGAAAGAAAAATGTCATCCTCCGCCATCAAAGATTTAGTAAATTTCTGCCTAAAACGTTCAACATACGCCAGCAAAGGGTCTTGGGTAGCCCCAGCTTTGTAACGTCAACCCTTCTTCCCTGTCAAACTTGATCATCACCCACATTAAAGCTCGGTATACCCCACTGCCCCGTCCTTGTATGGCGCCACGTGCTAGATACCCAGCAATGCCCAACTCGGCATTGCTGCCTCCGCTTGTAAGTTACCTGTCAGGGCCTCAGAGTGCCGCCACAGCCCGTGTTGTCCATGCTCTGCCACTTCGTCGTCGCAAGTCCAAGACCCGTTTCCTGATGCAAGCGAACTAGTCAGGGACCTTCACGCACCTCATTTCTCAGCAGAACCCCTCTTGTTAGGCGTGTGGTGCTTGTCTTCATCCTGTACTCGCTACTCTGAGTCACAGCAGTCGCAACGCATCCTGCCAGCCATGCTATTGGGTTCAGACCCTTGTGTACATCGCCGCTCACCGAACGACCTCTGGTGATGACTTTTCAAGCAACTGACGGGCTGCAGTAATCTCATCTGCCTTGTACCCTTGCCACAGAGGTTCCTGACCACTGTACCGACGGACGATCTCAGCTAGCTTCTCAGCAGCCGCCTGGTTCAGTTTCTGGAGAGTGTCTTGGTCTGGGAGAGAGAAGTCGTCACCCTCTGACTGCTTCTTAAGCTTGGCATAATCGGCCAAGACCTTGTCGGTAACCTTCTTCAATCCGTAGTAGCCTCTTAGGTAGTCCTCGCAGAGCTCGATGCTTCGGCAAAATCGCTTCACTGAGTTTGCCAGATACTTCTGAGGAGATGCATCTCCTGTCTCGTTGGCTGCCATCAATGTCACCTCCCCTAGCCTTGCGTGTAACTGTTGAGCTGTGTCAGATAAGGGCATCCACAAGGGCGAGAGTAAAGTAACATACGTTCCACGCATTTGGCACTAGCACAAGGACCTCTTCCAGTGCATAGATAGCTTGGGAATACAGGCCTTGGGACAGGTAGAGGTCCGATAGCTCTGACCAACCCTCAGCATCTGTAGGGTTGAAATCAAGCAACGACACTAATGACGCAATTGCTTCAGGCGTCTTCCCCATGGACCGCAAAAGGGCTACTCGTCGTTTTGCAATATGCTGATTTTTGTCAGTACAACGCCTTTGATGAACACAAGCCGTCATGCTCACAATGTTTGTTCCGTCCTCCTCGAGAATGTCCTCGTATTCCTTTAGTACCTCCTGTAGTTCACTGTTATTTGTCGCCTCTGCTTCCTTTATCAAGCCCTTGAGTGCCATGACGCGTTCGTTCTTGTCACCAAATCGCAACACCAGCCTCTCCAGGCATTGGTGTGCTGCATCATCGTCGCCGGTTCGAAGACAAGTGATGATGAGGTTCTCGTAGATGGTCCATAGCTCGGTGGTCTCCGTTGCTGAGAAGAGAGAGACGAGTGGTGAAGCCGAGAAGGCCTTTGGGTTGCGTTTCAAGATAACAGGAGCTTGTTGCGCAAGATGCAGAGCTTCAGCTGGTGATAGCTCCTGGCCTTGCGGCCGGGTAAGCGATGGGGCCATGGCGTTGATTATAAATCTATTGAGATCGCGTCGTTATAGGGGAGACGAATTCGGCATGTATAAAGCTTGATCGGTACAGGCTCGTCGTCGGGAGGATGGTGTTGTTCGTCTCCCTCACAATGTGATACAGCATCAATTGGACAGAGGAGGCTTGATGCTACGTGCCAGCTAGGTCAGGTTCTACCTGATTGGCTGAACTGTCTGGAGCTGTTGGCATTCGGCGTTTCAGAAAATCCGATAGCTGGATATGAGTAATATCATTGGCTAGGACGTGGCCCCACATCAAAAATCCAAAGACAAAATGCATCTCTCCACAGAAATTTTCCAAACCTTTGAGCATCCTTCATCCCCACTTCTGCAACGCCAAATACTTGTGCTGTGAAAAGCACATTGCTTGCGCCTGCGAGTGCATGCTTCAAGGACATCCCAAGTCCAAGATGGCGTCTTCAGCGCCAAGTGGCGAGGCCGCCGCGAGCCCGACATTCGATTCCGTTCCTGTCCAGGACATGGCCGCGTTGGACGTTAAGGATCCGGTCACTGAGGCCGTCACCGAAGCTATTGTGCCCGAGACTGAGGCTGCTGAGGTGCCGCCTCATCGATCGCATGACCCTACCAACAACTTGAAGCGGAGCGATCCCTTCCAGTTTGGCAGTCGGTACTTGAACGAGGGAGACGATGTCTTCGAGTTCAATGCCTGGGATCACGTTGAGACTGACGATACATACAAGGAGTACGCTGAGCAGCAGTACGCGAAACAGCGTCAACATCCTGTCTCAGATTTTGAGAAGAGTGAGTCACCCTCCCAAAATTTTACTTTGCGCCTTGCTTTCCCCCCTGGTGTTATGATGATACACAACCAATGCATAGTTCATCTGAATCTACTGAAGACAAACTATACCTTCTTATTCTTTCGCTCCCATCTGATCTACACCATCTTCACAAAAAATTTCTGCAATCTCAAGCATGGAAGAGTTGCTAACATGACAACTCAGGAAAATTCAGCCAGGACCCCGCTAGATGGTGGAACTTGTTCTACAAGAACAATGCCGCCAATTTTTTCAAAAATCGCAAGTGGCTTCAGCAGGAATTCCCTGTTCTAGCTGAGGTAACCAAGGAGGATGCCGGTCCCCAGGTCCTTCTTGAGATTGGTGCTGGAGCCGGTAATACGGCTTTCCCAGTCCTGGCCGAGAATAAGAATCCGCAACTGAAGATCCATGCCTGCGACTACTCCAAGACTGCCGTAGAGGTCATTCGCCAGAATGAAGCGTACAATCCTGAGTTTATCCAGGCCGACGTATGGGACGTCGCTAGTGATAGCTTACCGCCTGGACTTGAGGAAGGCTCCGTAGATGTCGCCGTGCTTATTTTCATCTTCTCTGCCCTGTCGCCCGATCAATGGGATAAGGCTGTTCACAATGTCCACCGAGTACTCAAGCCGGGTGGCCTGGTCTGCTTCCGAGACTATGGAAGAGGAGATCTGGCCCAAGTCCGGTTCCGAAAGGGTCGATACCTGGACGAAAACTTTTACATCCGAGGCGACGGCACCCGTGTCTATTTCTTTGACAAGGATCAGCTTTCCAATATCTGGACAGGCAAGACGGCCGACGAGGATGCTGAAGCAGCCCTTGATAGTGCTGCCCCTGCCCCTGCCGCTGAGGGCGCTGAGGGCGCTGATGATACCCAAAACACAGACACAGAGGAACCCATGACAGAAATACCCCGGTTCGAGGTGGAGAACCTTGGTGTTGATCGACGATTGCTCGTCAACAGAGCCTCAAAACTCAAGATGTATAGATGCTGGCTACAGGGTCGCTTTAGAAAGAAATAGACAAGACCATCTCAAGATGAACATTTGATTCCCCCATGTGATGCTGGCCCCTGCACTGAACCCTTGTCCTAGTACAGCAAGGTCTCGCGTACCTTAGCTCTATCGTCGGTACCGAACCCTATACCGTCCAAATACACGTCGAGTCCGCCGTATTTCTGAACAAGGTGTTTCTCCAGGCCAACAATCATGTCATCCGCCGTATAAAGCCATTCGTCTGACAGCCCGATCTCGCGGATCTCGATAAGACGCTGTTCTCGCTCAGGAATAAGCGCCTCGTCGGTGAGGCCATAGTCATATTCGATAGCGGGAATGGGCACGTCCAGGATCATGAGCACCAGCGCGCAGATCAGACCTATGCGATTACTTAGTCTGAATACCATGCACCATTGATGATTTGTTGTCCTACCTGTACGGTCTTTGCCCTGAGTGCAATGGACAATAGAGGGAAGAGCCGATGGGTTGGTGTAGAGAGACAAGGCCTCGCGAATCTCCCTCGTAGATTGATCAATCGTATCGAGTCCCAATCCTACTAGCCCTCGCGGGATCATGACTTTCTCTCCAATGATGCTGATGGCTTCCGTGCGGTAGCCACAGACAAAATAGAATACCACTCGGCTGATGAAGGGTCAGTGAGCTTCTGGGAGGTATAAATATGTATATAGTACTTACAAGAAGTCCCACCATGAGAGTTGGTTGAGAAGAAACAACTCAAATGGGCGGCCTGTGATTTTAACCTCTCGATAGTCCAAGCCGGAGATTTGAAGAGGCTCGGCAAGAGCTTCGTTGGACTTGACAAGAGCAGGGACACTGGACTGTTCCTTTCGCCTCTTTGCCTGGTTGAGGTGCTCAGTTCTGTCTGGGCGTCAGTATGGCTATGCTATATGTGGCTTTGTTCCAACAAGAATCGTACTTGGTCCTCAGGTCTATGACCGTCTTGATACCCAGCCCATCTCTGATAAGTTGTCTGTCAGGAAGAGTGGCATCATCTAAGTGTTCTTAGCAATGAATTTAGGTATGGCAAATAGTAACTCATACCTGGTCTTGCAGAGCGGTAGAATAAGCCCTCACGAATTCGCCTATTGAGAGTTGGTCATCATTACTGTAAAGATCAGAGGGGAAATATAGCTTGTTACCTTGTACCCAAGTATTCATTGATCGTTTTACCGACATCGCGAAAATTGAGAACATTCTCGAGACCAACTGAGGAACTCATGATGTGACGCTGGTGTGTATGCCAAAGAACCCGTTCCCTCGAAGGTTGTTAGTAAGCCTAATTCAAGGGTCCAGTAAGCCACCGATATTGTCGCAAACTGTAGTTGTAGTGTGTTGGACTAACAGACGGACAAGAAGCGAGCCGGGACAATAGTTCGTGTGCAACACGGACGTCGGACCAGGGTTTTACAGAGGTCGATCAACCGACTCAAATGCGCCGCAGCGATCGGAGGGTTCAGAAAGGACACTAAAAGAGAGCTAAAACATACCAAAATGGCGACAGACAGCGTCGATCTCAATATCAATACCGAAAGCGCCGAGGGGCCATTCCGAAGCTAAGACACACCGTTAATTTTCAGGTGAGCCGAAACAAGACGGAGGTTGAGGTTTCAGGCACAAGATTCTCTTTCTTTTCTTGTGGCTTGAAGAAGAACACGCGTCTTAATTCCTAGTTACCTCTTTAGCCTCGGGGCCTTTCGTATTCAAGCTCGATAGTTGGGTGGATCTACGAAGACGCTGATACCAATGGGATGATATCTTCAGTCCAAGAGACTAAAAAAATACTAGGCTGATAAAGTACAGTGCGAAATGATAGTGGTGTGGTGTGATGGGTTGAGTGCAGTGTAACCCTCACTACGTAGTGTTGAGACATGAAGACGCTGGGTTGAGCTGAAGATCTACCATTTTACATAGGAGAACTCCTTATGGGAGAACATGCACTCAACTTCAGCCCTCAGCATGACGGAACCTCAACCGAGAACCACATTCAAGCTGAAGAATGAGTGAGACACTGTGCTCTTCCACTAGCGTCTGCACCTGAGATCATCGCCAAGGGACTGGTGATGTCATAACTAGCACTATCTGGGGTAGCGCATCGCAGGCCGGGAAGGGAAAGAGCTACTTTGACGACCCTGACGTATGTCAACGGAAGGAAGGAAAGCACCGTCTCGGCGCCAACGACGCCATTGCTCGAGTGAGAACGCCACGAGGGTCTCGCTCACAGCATCATCGCCTTGTTGAATAAATCTTGCTTTTACCCATATTCTTCTTCCCTCTTTACCTTTTTGCATCTGCATTATTATCAGTATTGAGGACCCGGGATCTACTCTTACATCCTTACATGCAACCTATACCCATACAGCGTCATCACTGAGTCTCGGCCATTCAGTACAGTACCTAGATACAGCACGCCTTATTATTCGATACTCCCTGCAAAAGAGACAACTCATTCGGATCCACCGGTCAAGAAGTATTCTATCTTCAGACGAGAATCAGGCATACCCATGTTCACCACAGATACGGTCCATTAAACATAGGCTGCATACGACATCACGTCCGCCAAGAACCTTGGAAACCCGTCCAGAGACATCGTAACAAGGCCCTGGGCCCTGTAACAAGTCTTGTTGCCACGCGCTCGGCGCATCACGACCGCCATATCGCATCGTACTTTGCCGAAGCCTCGCCCACTCGCAGCTCCAATACGAAGGGCTGAACACTCTTTTGACGTGCATTATTATGCCCACCAGCACATCCCAGCAGCCAAGCATGATCCAGTCACAGCCACCGACGGCTCCAGGTATGTACTTACATCCTAGCGGCTGACATCCATCATCCGCCTGCGGCGTGACCCAGCTCATTCTGACACTTACATGGCAGTCGTCAACAACTCGGGCCGTCTAAAATACGCAGATCCCCGCGACCTTCCTAGCTACCCATCTCCCGGTCTCCGTTCAGATGGTGCTGCTGCAAGTGCTGCTGCTTCCCTTGGATGGTCTAATCAAAAACCCATCGAACTTTGGAAACCCGACAGGACATCATCAGCATCCGCAGCCGCCGCTCTAGCAAAGAACTACAAGATGGCTCCAACATGGGAGCCAACTTCTAACTCTGCCGGCCACAAGGCCGCCCTTCTAGCTGTTGGGTCCGCTAATGCTGCATTGACCCAGACACCGAGCCAGCGGAAGTCACACGAAGGATGGGGAAACTCTGCTGCTACCCAAGCATTCAACACCAATCGTACCAACTCTATGAGACAACCCGACCCCAAAACTTCCGACTCTTCACTGCAGGGTCAGAAATCTCTAGCTGCAGCCAAGGGAGCCATGTCAACTACAAGACGCCGGGCTCAATCTACACCATCAGCACCCGACACTCGTAGTTCATTGCCCTCGCCGTCTACCACACGACCGGATGCCCTTAGCGGAGCTGCTCTCGCACACAAGGCCAGCCTTAGATCAAAACCACCGACAGAAAATGCAGGAGCTGTACCAGTCACCACCATGACTCGCAATATGTTTACGTCTCATCCCCCGGTTAAGCCGGAGGTGGATGAACGACAAAAGGACGAGCAACTTCATGCTTCAGCAGTTGCGATGGCCCGAAAAATGTACACCCAACAACAAAAGATCATCGATGAGGCCAAGGAAAGCCACGGTCAAGATGCCGACATGGTACAGCCAAAGCCATACATCAATCTCCAGGATGCTGCGTATAAGCAAGCACAAGAACGGCTAGCGAAACTCGAGCAAGAACATCAGAAGAACCGAGACTACCAGGCGTATTATGGCAATGATTCCTCACCAAGACGGCGCTTTACATTGAACAAGTTGCGTCGTCGATCTTCTAGCGACGGTGACCTCGAAGACCGACAACAATCTGAAAGGATTAAGCAGCAGATGTCGCTCTTCTCCAACAAACTCACCGAAGTTGATCAGAGGAAGCGCCAGGACGACCGCAATGCACTTCTTGCAGCAGCACAGCGCAACGTCAAGGCTCGCCTACAAGGCATGGATGAGAAGGTTTACCACGAAACTGGTCAAGTAAACCCAACATTGATGAGTGAGTGGGAGCTCAAGGCTCATCAGGTGGCCAACGCTAGTCATGAAACCCGAAATGAGAACAAGGGTAAAATCGACATTGGAGGCGGCAGATTCATGGATCCTCACGAGGTAGACGCAATTGCAGCCAAGAGAATGCAACCTCTATTGGATGATATCAACGAAAAGGCCGAAGTTGAGCGAGAGCGACTTGCTGCGCTCAAGATGGAGGAGGAAGCAAGGAAAGCTGAGCAGGAGAAGCACAAAGCACGCGATCGCGAGATCAAAGACATCACCAAGAAACTCAGAGGTATGTACACAAGAACATTGTTTGGAAGACTTTAACTAACATGGTGGGCAGATCAAGAGAAGCAGGAGTACAAGTCCAAAAAGGCTGAAGAAAAGGCAGCAAGGGCCGAGGAAAAACGACACGCCAAGGAGGAAAGGCAAAGAACCAGGGCTGATACAGCAGTCTCAGGCGAGGAGGTTGTTGATGATCACGCAAGTACTCGAAGCGAAGATGCTGTTCCTGCACCTGCGACCGACTCGAATGATGCCAATGTGCCAACAACGATTGACACAGAAACGAGTACGGAGAGGGGACGAAGAAAACCCAGCGATGCGGGGACATCACCAACCTCCAAGGTCAAGGGATGGATCAAGAACCGTTTCTCACGAGGCAAGTCTCTTGGAGAAAAGGACCGGGAAGCCCAGGGCGAGAAGAGAGGCAGCTTCATCGGAGGTGCTGCTCTTAGGGGAACCGAGGCGAATCACAGCTCTACGAGTCTTGACAATCGTGCAAATAGCATGCGAGACGTCGCCCTTGCTGGTCGTGGCGCCAATACTGATTCAAACGACCCGCGGGATGTGCTGCATGATTCACGCGGCGTCAGTCCCGTCAGCAGTCTTGAGAGCGATGATGATCAGGTTCCTGCTATTACTCCGCCTCCAGCGATCAAGGACCCTGCGGCGCGAGAAAGTTCTCGAGATTCAAAATTTAGGGAGATGATGGATGATTAGGCCAAAGTTAGGCCAGGATGGGTAAACGGGCACATCGAATTGGGCTGGATGAAATTGCGTTGGCGCATGAATCGGTTTTTTGGTATCAGCAAAGCGTCATTGGTTGTCATGTCTGGAATTGCAATAATTGTCGGAGTTGAAATGGTCGTCTCATTTGTTGGTATGGTTCCTTTTGTTGACTGTCATGACCTATGACGCGTTGTCGCTTTGGGCCCCCAGGATTGATTGATGTCATAGTCGTGGGTTTACGTCCGTAGGTTCCGTCAAGGATTGATTAATTGGTCAGAAGATATGTGGTATGACTAGAAGATTAGGAACAATGATGAGTATGATTCTTACGAACATGAGATGTTTGTACAAAATTGTTTAATTTATGTCTATGAATTATAGCGCAAAAAATGCCTCGCATCTCTCTATGTTGTACAACATGCGAAGTGTTTGCAACATTGTGTAAGTTAATGTTGAAAAATAAACCAGTTCTCGATCCAAACGCCATGCAAAGAAAAGGGGAATCATTCCGGCATTATTCCATGCAACATGAGGTCTTGTATGTAAAGCTAATACACAAATATTTCGCTCGATGTTATGAGTGAGTTGTATGTAATCTCGGATGTCTAGAGATAGGGGTGTGGTGTTTAGAAATCTCTAGGAGGCACACCGTTCTGTGCCATCTCGACATCGCGTCGATTGTTAGGGGCGTTAAAGTTACTGCGCGACCCGTTACTGGGGCTCCTCGAATCGGAGAGGGCAGAAGGCATGTAATAAGATTTTTGGTACCTTGCGTCAGGGCTCTTTGTCCGGATAGCAGGATAGAGGTCGATGACGAAGGAGACGGCGTAGAAGGTGAAGATGAATGAAATGGTCCATTCGAGAACAGCTGCGGCGTTGCGGTGGTCGAGACGGCTGCAGACACCAAAGGCGATGATGAGGGCAAGCTCGACCAGGATGAAGGTGAGCTTCACCCAGAAGGATAAGCGAAGGACGCGGTGTTCACGGTAGTCTGATTTGTTAGTATTGAACTTGATTCTAATTGTAGACGAGATTGAGACTCACTGATTCCGAGGCGCTGATACTCCCAGCAGATAAAGACTGCAGAGATGAGATAGCCACCAATAAAGAGAGCCAAGAAGGTGTTGTGAAGTCTACTGTACTTGCCCGTCTTGAAGATAGACAAGCAGATGAGTCCCACAGTTCCAACGGTCGCAAAGATAATCGAGAGGGCGCTGAGAACTTTCTCCATAAGAGACGAGTTGGGCACAAGACGACCGCGATGCCGCAGCCATCGCTCAGAGAGGAACGCGGCGTCGAGGAAAATCGAGGTCAAGACACAGCCGACGATGAAGAGAGGCTGGAGTCGTTCGGCGCCGACGTTTGAGATGTAGGCGATGTCGGAGTGTATCGATTGGGTAGGATAGCGACGGCCGTGTTGGTTGACTTGCCATTCTAGAAGGAGACCGAGAAGCAGTCCGAGCCAGACAAGGCCTGAGATGACGGGAAACCACTGGTTTTGTTAATAAGATAGTAATTAGATTTGGGATAGTTTGACTTACCCAGTATGAAAAGACGCCTTTTACAGCCATTGTGAAGTTGTTGTGTAGTGACGTTTACTGATGGTGTTTTGTTTGAATGGTGATATACCTTAGAGTGAGGTAACGCTATGTAGATGCCCAATGCGGCAAGCAGTCACGACACCAGACTTGATGGGCAAAGGCAAGAGAGAAAGAAAGGAAATTAAAGAAAACGAAATAAAGAGACAGGAATAAAGGATATGAGTATAAGTATGAGTATGGGTATGGGTATGGTATGGATGTGTATTATAATGCAATGCTTGGGGTTGTTATGGGTCTGCTACGTAACAGTCCCTTTTATTAATTGAAATTCCAAGCTTTCTCGGCCGGGGCTAAGATATTAGTGTTTTATGTTTTACGACGATCCCGTCACACTCTCCACTCAGTGACCTACTACCACTTCACTCTGCGGCCGAAGATCTCGGACTCCTCGGACGCTTCCGGGGCCCTAAGTCCGGGAGATGTATCGGCTATAGTGCCACTAGAAGGGGGGTCTACAGGGCTTGTGTTATCAGCCTTGTTGGGTAAAGGCACAGCTGAGTCAATGGAGGCTGTGGTGATTATCGAATCACTTGGCGTTGACGCGGCGAATAGGGGGTGACGCGGCAGTGAAGATGGAATTAAATCCGAAAGCTGGAGTGGCGCAGAAGAATAAAAAGAAGACGCGAGGAAAAATCATCAAGATGGGCTAAAATTGACTAGTCTGAAAGGGTGGTGAAGCTTTGTCAGTAGAGAAAAGAAGGAGAAGAAAAAGAATGGCATGACATCATCCCATTTTGTTGATTACCGTAATTACCTGATTACATCACATCACATCCGAGTCTTGGTTTGTCACTTCGGAAAATTAAGCCTCGACCAACGACGTCGTTTTGTGGAGAATGAGAACGGTCAGATCCTTATCCTTGCATGAATCATGACTTGAAGCAGGGCTCTTATAATTCAAGCTTTGTCCTTACTCAAGCGTCCAATCACATGCAAATTGTAATAATTAGTGATTAACTATCACTCCTACCTACCTAACTTATACCAACCACATCCATATCAAATATTCAAACTACCTAAATCTAGGTACCCAAGCGTAGTTATAGTTGTCACTCTACAAGTCAAAGTCGACTTCCCCCTTAGTAAACCATTCAACACTCCTTGTCTCTATGATAAGGGTCGTACCAAGGTGTCTCGACAGAGCGGCGGTAAAGGGAGTCGCCATGCTTGTGCTCAGATCCATCCTTGTCCTCATGCTCATGCTCATGGTCATCGTGCTTGTGTTCATAGCGATGATTGTGCTCGTAGTGGTGGTTGTGCTCGTAGTGATGCTTATGGCCGTGCTTGTGTCCATGTTTATGACCGTGACGATGAAGGTGTCCATGCTTGTGTCCATGGTAGTGGTTATGACCGTGGCGGTGACTATGTCCGTGGCCATGCTCATGACCATGCTTGTGGCCATGGTGATGCTCATGATGGTGCTTGTAAACCTTGACGTTCTTGTTCTTGTCTTCCTCTTCACCAGACTTCTCAAGGCTGCTCTCAGGCTTGTCATAAGAGCCCTTGTTCTTAAAGTCCTCGCCGGTAATCAGAGGAGTGTAGGTGAACTTGTTGAAGGCCTCCTGGATGCTACCCTTGGTGCTACCATCGTTGGCACCTTGCTTCTCCATGACGGTCTTGAGGTACTCCTCACAGTGGATGCGTCGGCCCAACTCGAAGGTCAAGGCCTGGTAATCAAGTCAATATTAATGAATTCGGGACGTCCAAAGGTCAACTCACGTAGTTGGCAACACGCAGACTGTTGATGGCAGTAAGAATGGGGCGGTCGATCTCGCCCTCCAGGTACTTGCTCTTCTCCTTGAGCACCGTGAGCAGGCGGATCAAAGCCTCGGCATACTTTTAGAAGTATTAGCACAATGGTTTTGGAAACTAGCTTGTATGGATAGTGACACTTACAGTAACATAGCATTCAGCAACGACAGTCTCCTGGTCGCAATCGAAGCACTTCGCGAGGGATGTGCTGTCAATGTACTTGTCATACTTGTCCAAGTTGAACTCAAGCTCATAAATGCCATGGTAGACCTCCTATAATTCGAGTATTAGTCTTGTCACGCAGTTTCATGTGATGGATGCATCAACTTACACGCCAGCATTTCTCATCGTTGCCACAGTCCCTGGTCTGAACAACATGAATCACCTTTTCGATCTCCTCTGTAAGGTAGTGGAATTCCTTGCAGGCGGTATCCTCGGTCAGGATGGGGCAGGGCTTGACGGGATGCTCGTGATGATGGTGATGATGATGCTTATGGGGGTGAAGATGCTTGTGCTTGTGCTGATGGGACTTGTGGTCGTGTTTAGCCACACCATGATCGTGGGCTTCAGCATGCTTGTGGCCATGAGAGCCCTGATGCTTCTCGTGGCTGTCAGACTCGGAGTGCTTGTGATCTTCGACGTCTTTGGTGCCATCGCTGCTGGTTGGGAGAGCAAAACCAACAACAGCAGGGACTGCGCAAAGCGCAACAAAGGGAAGCGTCAGTCTCATGGTGCAACTCTTCTCAAAAACGAATGAGCAGCTCCAAAGGATGTGCGAGAGGACTATGGACTAAGAGATAGAAGCAAGACGGAGAGCTGGATCAGGACGAATCTTATAGACACTTCGTCCTACATTACTGCATCCCAACCACCCGGTCTGTGTCTGAGAGGATGAGTACGGGGAGGACTGTAGATCTGGGCCCATGGCACGAACCTCGACAGCTAGATGTCAAGCCATTGAGCAGTCTCGTATTAACGTTGCTGAGGGGACAGTCTATTGACTTGAATTGAGTTAAGGGGAGACGACAAATGAAAGGGCGTTAAGCTCAACACAAGCTGATTCTTTCCGAATATGCATATACTAGCATGCTGCAATACTTGAACCTTGAAATTGATTTCAAAAGATCCCCTAAGATCCCCTCACGAGGCGTCCGTATACGATATTCGTTGATGGTTTAATAGTGTATTCAACCGAGTAGGCCACCGAGTTCTTTCGTTTACATGACCCTATCGCTTAGATTTTCATGCTATAGGCCTCTTCAAACCAAACATCCATCATGCAGCGCATCTTTTCTCCATCAACAGCCCTTGGGCGCTTGCATAGACTTTATGTAAGGCCGAAAGGGAGCCACTTATTGCTAGCCGACCTCCTCAGATCCAAGGGCTTCAATCCCAAACTTGGAGGAACCAGAAATCCCCAGCCTTCATGATGTGTGAAAGTCGAAGTGACGAAGAAAGGAAAGAGACGAGACGAGGTGTGATGAGATGGTGTAAGTCAGTGGTCAAAAGGTACGTACGCAGACGTTGTCGGATCGGCATGTCTAGCGCCGATGCTCCGACCACCTTCAATCTCCGATAACGATAAGCATGGATCTTCAAGCTTCATCCATCAACTCAACTCGACTACGCAAAACATCAAACATCGAGTCCGGCCCATCTCTCGCGCAACGACGCGCACCCATTCACTGAAGCGCCTGTGGCCTCTCTACGGCCTCACCCCCTCAGAAGGGTCCTCTACCTTGCTCCAGCTGGCCATTCCAGCTCATCACAAACCCTCTCGAGTCGCTTTGTTCACCATCCAACATGGCTGTGTCACCAGTCGTAACCCACACAGTCGAGGCCACCCAACCACAAAGTCTCGGGCGCGCAATCTCCTCACCCCTCAAAAATGTCACATCGCAAACATCTTCCTCCAATGGAACCCCCAAACCCCCCGTCACATCAGCGCCTGCGCCAACCAGCGTTCCCACGACACTCGATCTCGCCGAGCAGATGAACGATGAAGAGAAGCGAAAATACGTCAAAGGAAAGAAACTCGGTGAAGGTACCTACGCCGTTGTTTTCCTCGGCCACCTACGCTCAAAGCCCACCACCCTCATCGCCATCAAGAAGATCAAGGTCCAGAAGGAATATGACGAAGGCATGGCCCCCGATGCCGTCCGCGAACTTAAGCACCTTCAGGAACTCTCCCACCCAAACATTATCTCGCTCCTCTCCGTCTTCTCCTCAAAGGATCAGAACCTCAACCTCGTCCTCGAGTACCTGCCCCTCGGCGACCTCGAGATGCTCATCCGCGACACCGAATCCGTCCGCTATGGTGCAGCAGACATCAAGACCTGGATGGGCATGCTAACCCGCGCCGTCTGGTTCTGTCACGAGAATTTTGTGCTCCACCGTGATATCAAGCCAAACAACTTGCTTATCGCTGACGACGGCGAGGTCAAGCTTGCTGATTTTGGTCTTGCGCGCAGCTTCGCCGACCCTCATCAGCTCATGTCCTCGCGCGTTATCACCCGCTGGTACCGGCCCCCCGAGCTTCTCTTCGACGCAAAACACTACAGTGGCGCCGTAGATGTCTGGTCTGTTGGCACTGTCTTTGCAGAGCTGGTCATGCGTGCGCCCTACCTCCCTGGCAATACAGACCTCGATCAGGTCCGTCTTGTTTGTGAGCTGGTTGGCACTCCGACCGAGGACAATTGGCCCGGCGTCACTAAGCTCCCTGGCTACGCCGTTCCTGGACAGCATCCCGTTCGCGGTAAGGACTGGTACGAGATGCGCTTTGGCACCGTTGGCTCAGACGGTGTCGACCTCCTCATGAAGACCCTCATCCTTGACCCCAAGAAGCGCATTACCGCCCGTGGCATGCTCGAGCACCCCTGGTGGCATTCTGAGCCCAAGCCCACGCGCAAGCAGGATCTGCCCCGAAAGGGTGGCACGGGAGCCGACGACAAGATGGGCGCTGATCTCAAGCGACGGCCAGGCGTGATTGACGACGACAGGGGATCCAAGGTTGCTCGCAAGCTTGACTTTGGCGGTATGAAATAGACCTGGGTAGACTTGGCGTAGAGATAACGGGTCTCCAATGAACATATGGCATGTAATTTTGCTGGGCTTTTTTTTTTTGGCGTTTGGATCTGTACAAGGATAAGGAGAGGAACATGCGGCTTTGGTAAAAGGGACACGAGACTTGGTTTAACATGGGTCATTTTATTAGATACTCAGATCCATTCATCCTCATATAATTTTGAGGCCATTTATAAATCTTAACCAAACGCTCGCTTCCGGCATTTCTTCATAATATCGACATCTTTTTTCGTAAATATATCCAGTCAAGCAGTATCTATTTCAACTCTTCACATGAGCACGCATTCAAGTCCATACATGGCCCTTTCGACACTCTTCCTGACTTGATACCAATCCGCTCTCCTCTGTGCATACTCGTACACCTCCTCAGCACGAAATATGCCGCCGAACCGGTCGCCGTCGGCAATTACGGTAGCCATCTCGCGCGCATGCCGGGGGTCAATGAGGAAGATCTGGCTCAGCTCGCGCAGTGCAGCAAAGTAGGCGAGTAAGTCCGCGTTGCGTAATGTGCGAATATACTCGTAGTAGATGTTCATGTCGGCGATGAGAGTAATGGCGCCTTCGGTGCTAATACGTTGCCGCTTGAGATGCTTGCAGATGGCTGTGAAGAGGCGGAGCCCAACCTCGCCGTTGAACACGTCCAGCATGGACTTGTCTGTTGTACCGACGAGCATTGACGTGTGTGACGATACGAGCTCAACGATGCGTTTGGCCGTGGCTGTTGGACCGATATCTGGCTCTGCGGCTGGCACCGCGGGCTTCTCGACGGTACTGGAGCTGCCGCCAAAGCCAGACCCAAATGCAGAGGATGATGTTGGGGCTGAAGGATCGATGGGGTTGTAGTCGGTGGGTGGTTGGGTTGTACCCTGGAGATACTCAACTTCATCCATCAAAACATCAATACCCTTGTTCAACCCAGCTGCAACACTCTCATCGAGCATCTGCTCAAACTTCTTCTTGGCCAGACCTGCTGGATCCAAAAAGTCATTTCGGTCTGCAATCTTCGGGGCCGCAAGCTGCTGCTCATAAAACACATCGATCATCTGAGAGATGAGATCTCCCACGTTGACAAGCTCGATAAAGGTAACGAGTGGTGCCACGCCCGCCTTGTTGTGGTCATTGACTTCTCGCGGGTTATAGTGCGAAAGGTGATCGACAGCCATGTCGAAGCCCGTTTTGACGTGCTTCTGTCCCAGAATCCGCAGCAACGCCACGAATATACTCGCACACTGTTCTCGCGCTTCGCCACCAGCCTGTCCACCAAGACGGATAAAGACAGCAGCACGTCCCAGGCTTGTTTTGGCGGCATGTACCAAATTGAGCGCTACTTCGATGCTGAACAACGACTTGATACCCTCCAGCTTTGACGCCATGATAGCCGCCTTGGCTGCAAGCTCGTCTGTGGGCGCCTGAGCAGGCAACGGACTTCTTCGACCATCGAGCCCTATACTAGGAGTCTCGGGTCGCGAAGGCTGAGGGGTGAGTGTGCCAGAGCCATTGAGTTCCTTCGACGCTGGCAGTGCTGGTTTCGCTGATACGGGCTTATTTGTTGCAAAGGGGGAACCCATGGGAAAGCTGGGTAGCACAGTAACAGGCATCATGACAACTTTCTTGAAAGAGCTTAGAAAGTCCTTCTTGTCGGCTGAACGATTGATGTTGGACATGTAGAACGACTCTATTGTCGAGTCTTGCTCAGACAGCTTCTTTTCCCAGCTCGCCACCTCTGTCTCAGCATGGTTTGTGAAAAAGTCCGACTCAGCCTGGAGGTACAGGTCCAGATGCGGCTCAAAGACTCGTAATGAGAGCTCTTTTGCCATCTCCTTGACATCTCGCTTTGATTCCTCAGGAGGGGTGAGAGACTGAAAGAAGAGCATTGTCTGCTCAAAGATACCAGACACTGCTTTGAGGTACGCTGCCATGCTGCGCTCATGGGCTTCGTCAAATAGTGGTGTCGCATACTCCATGATAATATCCTCCCTCACCTTTTCCACAAAGGTCCAGAAAACGTTTGCAGGTTCAGGAAAGATGCGCTCCATAACTGAGGCTTGCTCGTTAACTTTAGCAAGCAGCATCTCGAAGAATAACCGTGAAGGCTCGGGTGTAATGTCGTCCTCGGGCGCCTGGTTGAGACAATCCATAGCGTTCACCGCCAACAACTCACTGTCATCAAATATGGGATGTTTGTGGATGAAGAGATCTACACCCCCTGTTGCGCCGTCAAGAGTATGGAGGACGTGTGCATAACGATGCATCCGCCCATCAACATCCCAGAACTCGTAACCTTGCTCAAACTCTCTTAGAACAGCACTCTCGAAGATCCCCACCATGGACAAGAGTTTCTCCTCTCTTTCATGACATCCAGGCGACCAGTCGCTCTTAGCGAACCTTTTTAGGTTAGCAAGCATCTGCGCTTGTTTCTCTGGGTCGCGAAACGCTTGGAAGACGACGGGATCCGCATGGGACTTTGCCCGAGCAAGGTCAAAGTAGAAAGGGGCCAAAGCACCGTAGACTTTGCCGTACTCATGTCTTGCGCCGCCTCGAATACTCCGTATTTTCTTGAAGACATCCAAATATGCCGCCGGATCTTCAGCGGGGTTCGAAGTCCCCACCGCCATTGTCTCGAAACCATCACGAATATCCGCCACAGCACGGTTCTTGGCCTCCTCTAACGACGCATCGAATAATGTTGTTCCTGCAGGTTGGGCTGGAGCTCCAGTTCCTTTGGCCTGTTTTGTCGCGGCATTGGCGGTCTCGCGCCTTCGTCGCACCGCCTCCTCGAATCGACGGCGAGCCTCGAGCTCGTCCCAGCAGCCCATGCTCTTTAATCGAGAAACCCATCGTGTGTCATCGTAAACCATATCTCGCATGCGGTGTGATGCGCGGGCAAATCGCATTTGGTCGGCGACGGGGAGATAGTCGATGATCGTCGCCAGGATCTCTGAGACCATGTTAGTCGCAGACACGGATTATTTGTATTCTCGACTTGGCAGTCGTAGTATTGTGCATACCTGCTGGAAGACTGGCTCGTGTGTCAAGCATCTCAGTCGCCTTGAGGGTGCTGAGGATGCTACCACGGTTGGCAGCACCCGTTTTGGACCTATACATGGTGGAGAGGTGTATCTATCGTAGTTTCGGTCGTTGGTCTATTGTTTTCTGTCGTTATTGACGCCGTACTGGCGAAATTGAATCCTCGTGATCGTCGTAATTCGTTTGTATCCTCTGCGATGCCATGAGTCGGTGGTCAATCCATTCATCTAAGCAGTTTAGTCTAGCATGTGGCGGCCGGACTGTCCGTATATAGCGGCGGCCGCATTGAACAATGATTTAAGCCGTCAAGTCGTCGATGAATGTGTCGTCGTCGTCGCTCCGTAGCTTCAAATGATGCGGATCATAAAAAGGTAACGTGATAGTGAGTTGTAAGAATATTTGTTGGGTTGGGCGATGTTACGTCTTTACAGGAGCTGCTGGTCGGTCCGTGTTTCTAGCTCCGACAGGGGAAGTCGCAGCCCGCCTGTGCCCCGCATCAGCAGAAGCAACTCAATTGAGGCTACCCTATACTCAGGGATATCATGATATTTGCCCCTCATAAACACAGTCCTCACAGCATCTTTAGGAGTAAAAGGATTGGTTGGACAGTGGAGTTACAGTGTTTTGTGAAATATATCCCAAATGAAAGTTGCGGTAGTTTCACCATGGTGGTCCCAGCATAAAGTCTCGCATATGCTAATGCCATATCATTCAAGCTTCATTCCAGCTCTATTGGTACCCAAGACTGTTCTATGCAATTTTACCCACAAAACTCCATAAACACCATTGAAATGTTATTGCCTACTCCAGCCGACAATGACTCTCCAGAAACATCAAGTCCGTAAGGATATCCCTACCAACTCCCATCGCATGCAAATGCTATTTACGTTATGCACCTCCTATGTGTTATTTACTCGAGAAAGGTAAAGAGATGCGTATGCAACACATTCATAGCCCGAGTAGCATCTCGTGCGCTTATCACGCAAGAGATGTTAATCTCGCTGGCACCTATTGATCTTCATTAGTACAACGCAAACAAGAGGTCGCAAACCGAAAACATACCTTGTGAGATCATCTCGAGGTTGACGTTGTGTTCACCCAGAGTAGAGAACATGCGACCAGCAATACCGACCATGTTCTTCATCTCGGAACCCACCAAGCTTAGAATAGCCATGTCTCTGAGCACGCTCACGTCGCCACACTCAGCGAGCTCCTTAGTAGCCTTGCTGAAAGCCTCTACCTCCTGGCTGCTTGAGTGGATGGCCATAGAGACGTGCACCTCGGAGGTGGAGATGAGGTCGACGGAGATAGAGTAAGTATCAAGGATAGAAAACACCCGAGCGAAAAAACCGTGCGAAATCGATCTCTTATTCGAATGCACGTTGATGACGCTGATGTGGTCCTTGATGGTAACGGCAGTAGGTCGCTTCGGTTTCCGGTGGTCGGCCTCAGCAGGCTTGGGAGAGCCGCGCGTGAGCTGATGGCTGGCCGTGAGGATACGATCAGGAACAACAATAGTGCCGTTTCCGCGTGGGTTCTTAACATTCTTGATACGAATGGGGATCGGCGGCTCAGCGCGGATAACCTGGTCCATAGTAAGGTGATGAATGACCTCTGAACCGTAGAAGGTAAGTTCAGCCGCTTCCGAGGGGGTGATGGAAGACAATAGGCGCGCCGTAGGCACCTTGGAGGGATCGGCCGAGAAGATGCCGTCTACCTCCTTCCAGACCTGCAGCTCCTCAGCCTTGACGCCAACGGCGCAAAGGGCGGCGCATAGGTCAGTGTAACCGCGGCCGATATCGCCATCGATAAGGCTGCCGGGGACGTTGCCAAAGAAACCGGTAACAACGGGGACGCGGCTCTCACATGCGGCGATCTTGCGGGTGAAAGCTTCAGAGGCAGTGCGATAGAACTTGTCGTCGAGCCGGCCTGCAGCATCGTAGTGGAATGAGTCGCAAAGATCGACGTATTCAGATTCAACGCCCTGACTTGTGTTAGTGTTAAGTACGGTATAAGTGAGCGCGCAATTTGATGTTTCCTCTCCTCAAAGAAGGCAATGACACTCAAAATGATCCAGAAAGACGAGTTTCACGTCTCAATGAGCCCAAGCGCAAAGGGTTGTTCAATCCAGGAGAACATGAAAATTCGCGCAGAATAAGCCCAAGAGAGTACTCACCACATCCTGCAAAAGAGCCGCCATGAACCGACAGCTCAGCTTCTCACCGAAACTGATAACGCGATCCTTTGCTCTTGAGTTGATCTCGAGGTTAAATCGCTTAGCCGCCACAATATATTCAACCAGCTCCTGGCACTCATCCTTGATGGTCTGAATGAGTGTCTCACGCAGAGACTGATCCTTGATGAAAGCCTCAGCAGCAAAGACGTGATCATTGCAGATATCGAGCATCAATCCGCGGGCCTGTTCTACCAGCTCATTTTGCTGCTCCTCATCGACGCACATGGCGGCGCCCACGCCTCTGAGCTTGACATAGACGGCGAGTAGTCTATCTCACAATTAGCAATCCATATCATACCCAATTGATTTTCTGTAGTGAATCTCCAAATAGCGGGGATGATAAATGAAGACTTACCTGCTTGTGGTGCCCTCAGCCTTCTTGCCCGTGCTTCGGGCTGAGCAGACGACAATGACTCTGTTCTGAGACAGAGTGGCTCTATTGGAGGGGTTAGACTCAATGCTTGTAAATCATATTCCTCCTTCTCTTTTTTCTTTCTTTTCGTCCTCTTCTCATCCGTTTAGAAAATGGTGTCATACCTAACGATATCTTTTGCAATCTAAACATTTGTAAAATCAGCACTCATGACAACACAAAATAATACCTCTCCGAGGTTTCACGGGAGACAACAAACCTTGTCTGGAAATTTGCCCACGCTGGTGCCGCCAAACTTCTGGACGACCCAGCCGAGGGACGGAGAATTGCTATGCGAGTGACTTCCCATGGTTGCTGATTATGCTGGCGGCAGTGGAAAAATAAGGACAGAGAGCGATCTCTCAGCGTGGATCCTCTCTTATTTTCCTTAAGGCTGACGCAGAGGCTGGTTTGATGGTGGAGTTCGTTTTTTTCCGGCTGAGTAAAAACGGACGAGGGAAAAAAAATCTCGATTGAGGCACTAATACGGTACCCGGACCGTAAGGTACCCACGGACAAGCGCCGAGTCACCTCCGGATTTCTCGAACCAGCGCTGACCCGCTAAGGTCTAAGGGATGAATGATACTGTACTGTATGAAAGATGGTGTGTAAGATACAGTATGAACCTAATCTTCGAATTTGATCGTTGAGCGGGCGTAGTTTATGTTAGGATGGCTCCGACTCGGTAGGATGCAATCAATTCGAACAGCAACGTATGAGAAGGACTGGTTCCAAAAGATGACGAGTCAAAACTTAGTTGTTGCTGAGAGGTTGAGTGTCTTAAATGTAAACCTGCAGCTGTGCAGTCGGGTGAGAGTGTAACAGTTGTTCTGCCGCGAACGGAGTCAAGGTTCGGTAGAAATGGAAATTATGATTGGATGCGACGACAAGAGTTCCAAACAACGACGTGTTTACTCTGCAGTAATAAGCTTGCAGACAGAAGAAGTATGACAGTTATATGCAAAGCTGAAGGTCCAGAATAGAGGAAGAACAAAACGGCCCAAGCATCATCTTTATAAAAAGATATAGGAGTGTAGGGTAGTTTACAGCTACAACAACATCATACCATACCAGTCATAGAACAAGACCGAATTATCCTCCGAACAACAGCTCATTCACAAGGGTCAGGGTATGCTCTTCATTATATGACTCGACCTTGACTTGAGGTTCCGTCTTCGGCTTTGTTCCTGGACGGCTGTTTTTCCTTGGGCTTCCGGCCCACCGCGCTAATGTTGAAACCCCCACTTCGCCAATCATGGTCCCCCACTAGAGCTGTCCGGTCACTTATACGAAAACTACTGAGCAACAAGATTGAGGATGAAGAAACCTTACGTTGAACACGTGCTGCTGCAGTAACAGCCTCGTCATTGAAGTCGCTGTTGCCTGTTTCTAACTAAGCTTAAATTGATCTGCGTTGTTCTTAACGGGGTGTGTAGAAAAACTTCGGACGTGAGACTCATATAGTAACTGACTATGGTCAGTCAGAACAAAATGGAAACCGGTATCTCTATAATCTACAAAGCTTGCCTTAATAGCTGTTATCTTTTCATCGTGATTGATGCGTTATTGCAGACGGTTAGGTATCGATTTGATCAGGGCGTGAATTGAGTGAACCATGCTCATGTCAAACAGAACTTACCGAAACTCAACCACATTTAAATAAAGTAACTATTGTTGTTGCCCTGTCAAAGCAAGTTTGATCAATGTAAATATTAAAGAGTCCCCAAGGGGATAATAAGTTCTGTGTTGTCCGCAATCAATTCAAATATTTTGATCTTGTTCCTGTTCAAACCAATTCTACAATCGTACAGCGCCTTCGCAATCCTTCCCTTTATATCCCCTCAAAATCTGCTCAGTACATGCGGTCCCCAACGCCCATTGTATAAAGAAAAATACACCAAAGGACCCCCCCAAAAAAACAAATCCACCACTTTCTCTGGCTTCTCACAAGCGTGTCTTGCCATCTCAACTCGCCTTACCTTTCTTTACCCACCTCCGCCCGCCTCTACCTCTACCTCTTGGCCGGTCATCATGTCGTCGTTCATCGTCCCTTCATGGCTGGATCAAGACCCTTTGGGAAAACCGAGTACTGTATTAAATCACCCAAGGGTATATATATCCCGACCCCCGGAACGCCAGTGCCCCGTCAGCTTGCCCCATTCTCAGGCCCGATGGCCCTTCACAAACGCCTCAAAGCCCAGCGAGATGTGATCCCGTCAAGAGGCTATCATCACCTTCTGGATCAAAGCCCAGCGAGGTCTGATCCCGTCAAGAGGCTGTCATGACCTTCTGGAACGGTAAAGCCAAACTTGTCAATGGGAAAGTCTTCCTCAGGCGTCCTAATCCCGATCCCGCTGTCATCATTCACGTCGCCACCGCTCATGCCCGTCGGGTTCTGGCTGATTTTGTTGGCTGGGGGAAACGGCGCACGTTCTCCTTGGTTCTGAGAAGTGTTGTTCAGATTGAGTTCGTCGCTGCCACTGCTATACCGGGAAGTTTGCCGGCTCGTATCTTTGGCTGCTTGGGGTGGAGTCGAAGTTGTTGCGCCAGTTGTGTGACTGCTCTTCTGCTTCATGAAACCCCCTTGCTCCGCCAGGAAGCACACCATTTCATCCACCCACGTCTTTGTCACCCACCATGAACCGAAGCTCTGACCTCCGGCCAAGGTGATATCTCGCATCACCGCTGTTCCAACACGCTCGACGCACCACACAATATCCGAGTGAGAGGCATAGGGAAACTTGGCAGGGAGGCCTCGAAGGAACCCAACCCAGCGATCCAGCACATTTTGACCAGACGCGCTTGCGCTACCGTCACTGTCTAGCGGACGACCGTTCCGTGTCACAACATCCCCATAGAGCGTGAGACATTCTACTTCCCAAGGCACCTTGACTGGGTCAAGAAGATCTCGCATATCGTTGAGCAGCACATTTACCACATCGTCCATACCCCTAGTAGGAACACACTCAGCAATCTTTCGCGCCCGAATCGTGGTAATCCAATCGATATACATTTGATCGCGGTTCGCAGGGTTAGCCAGCATGTTTGCTGCAGCATGAGCTGTCAAGTTTACTCTTAACGATCGGTCAAGCAGGCCAGCGAAGAGGGTCGCAGGTGCCTCCTTGGCACGGATAACGTGTTGAGGCTGACCTTGGAAAGATTCACGAATATGGGGGATCAGCCTTTCCGAGATGTTCCTAAGGGTGTCTAATACAGGTTTTGGAATAACTTGGAGTGTGAGCGCAGATACTATCCTCATCATCCGTTGATAAAGAACGAAGTCGCATTCCTCGATCCAAGGTGACAAGGCCGGGTTTCCAAAAAGCTTTTGCACAGGCATGGTAAGTGTTCCTTGAAAGGAGGTGTACAGGTGGAAGAAGGTCTTCTGCCTACAATACCGAATACACTCGACCAGTGACGTACAGTGGGAGCGGTATAACGCTGACAAAGACTTGGCAGCATCCGGGTCGGTCCCTTGAGGGAGGTACGACTCAATATGGGGAAGAGGAAGAGGGTCTGAAAGCTCGACATTGTCCTCGACCTCGGGGGGAAAGGCGAGATCAAGTTGGGTCTTGGTGGTTGTGGAGTTCAGGTGATCGATGCTTGCAACTTCAGGCTGGTTGTACAAGCTATGTGATCGCATGCCGGACTGGCGTGGGGCTAGGGCAGGTTTGACTTCGGTGCCAATGTAAGGCGAAGGCAAAGCGCCTTGGCTAAGGTTGATACTTGACTGAGTAGGAATAGTGCTAATACATGGTCAGCAGGGACACACGACAAGATGCGAACGCAAACGAGAAAACGTACTTGAAGCTTGGAGTGAAGCCTGCACCTTCCGGCAGAGGCTTTGTTGGCTGAACGGAGGGTTCCCGAACTTCAGGCTGGTCATCGACAAGCGTGAAGTTGACATAATGGTATTTGGATTCTCCTCGGACACCAAGTCGCCGTGTTTTAAGGCCAGGGAATAAGACACGAACTAGCTTACCAAAGCTGGCGGGATTGAGGACAGTTATTCTCTCGGTGGCACATCTCGACGCGTAGTTGGCGTAGACCCTGCCTCGGGGGACAGAGCCTTTTCCCTTCGAACAGACTGAGTTGATCCTAACAAGGTCAGCACGCATGCAATCACAACAAGACGACATCCACGGCATACCAAAGCATAGCAAACACTTGGCGGGTTCGCTCCGAGTTGGGGCCTCGTTCGTTACCATGAAGCTCGCCAGCCACATCTTGGAGGTTTCGATGTCTGTTGGCACCAAACAGCTGTCTCATTTCCAACTCGTTGTTTGCACTCGACCGGGCCGTCGTGGGCTTGGCTGTTCCAGGCATGCCTATGAGAGAATCGCCCTCATCGTTGTCGTCCCGTTCGATCATCTGACTATCTCCCTCAGTGAAGCTGGCGTTGTTGCTGTACTGCTCAGCGGGAAGTGGATGCCGTTGCATGGGGTGTTGCTTTTGTTGATACTGCATTGGATGATGACCCATGGGAGCAATGGAAGCATCCATTGAGGAGAAATCGTGGCTGCCTTGAAGCTGTTGTGCGGCCTGGAGCATCAATTCCTCTGCCGACATCTGAGGAGCGCCCATATCCTTGGGATGGCCATGGCCATGGCCATGGTTATGGGCGTGAGCTTGTGCGTGTGCGTGGGCATGCTCGTTCGGGATCCATTGCCCAGAGTACATGTCCGAGGTGTCGGCAAAACCTGACTGATCAAGGCTATGGATTGAAGCTGTTGAGGCGCGAGATAGAGGTCGTCTTGATGCTTTGACAGCGGCACGTGTAGCTGAAGCGGGAGCTGAAGCTTGAACTGTGATATCCACTAAAGGACGAGGTGTCAACAGACGTGCCCTTGCATGAAGGATGGGGGATAATGTTGTATTCGAGGTTCTCCGCGTCGGTCGGTGAAATGGTGAAGAGAGTTTGGTTGTTGTTGTGTATAAAGAGGGAGGGAAGGGCAGGAGGTACTTACTCTGTTCCATAGTAGGTATATGGAGTGTTGATTTTAGGTAGAGCCGAGAGGAATTTGCGGGTTACGGATCAACAAACATTGGCTGGGGCCCGGATGCGCCGACTCAATAACAAGGGGGACTCGACAGGGAAAAAGCACAACAACGAACTCGACCAAGCGAAAAAAGTGCAGCAATACTTAATCCGAAAGAATATTTACCCATTAATGCCGCGCAACAAGCTATACGGGCAATTTCTGGCGCGGCGCTGAAGGTAACAATTTGTCGTTGCTGAAGCTGTTGTTGTGCTTGTTTTGACGTTGCGAGGCCAACGCGGTCGGGGCAGATTGGAACCACACTTAGGTAATCTCGCGGGGGCATGGATGGATATCCACTTGTTCTATTGGCTGTCTCACTAGAAGCTGATTGGATTGGATCTCAATTGTCTGTCGGAGGCTGTCATTTCTGAGCATTCGCTGGATGGCGCGAGTCCGTTAATTAGCCGAAATTCCTGTATGCAGCTATACGAGTCCTGACTGGCTGCGCATCTTGTTTCTTTACGATCCTGTCTCGATCTGTGTCTTTGAACTTTTGAGGCTGGTCGCAGCTAGTCTATACCCGGCCAAAAGTACTCGTCGAGGGGAGTCGGGTATGTTCTCAGCGCGGTATGCTATTCTACGGAACACTTGCGGTTGCCCTGAACAGCTCGTGATCATCCATCACAACGTGAATAACAGCAGGCGATGAGTGATTCAGTCTAGATCAAGGTGCTTGGCAGAGATACAGTTGTCTAGGGGAGTTGTGAAGCACATGCTCTATTGTCCAAGACTAATAAGTATATGGGCTTGATCACGTCTTTCACGAGACCATAATCGCAGTCACAATCCACTGCACATGAGAAATAGGCCGAGCTAAATAACGCCTCTGGAAGTCTAGAGACATACCTTTATGGGTTTCCGCTCTCCTGCCTGCCTGCGAACCAATATCATGGCGATATTCCCTCGTTGCCTTGTGCTACCGTTCGAAGGTTATTCACCACCTGCGTCTGCACTGCGGCCTGCCGCCTATGTATTGACCGATTGTACCTTAGGTAGATATGATGTAACTGTTCGGTACATGCGATAATGTGGCAATAGTCATACAGAACAATGTACCTTGCGTCATAGTTCGGGCACTATCTCGAGCACTCGATGGCGAGCAGCTTTGTTAAGGTACCTTACCTAGAGCTATAGTCGAGCGATAGAAGATACTTTCGAGATGAACTCAATTAAAGAAATAGACGATAGTATAGAAAGTATAGGAAAAAGAGATTATCATATGCATCAACTCAATTATTTTATAATTAATAAAGTGTTAATTATCTATCACCTGCACACAAACACGTTCGTCCCACTGATCAGCTTAGCACCTCACACCAAAAGCCCCCGAGTCTACAGGGTCACAAGCCACCGACACACTGTCACTGACTGATCAGTGAGTGATCATTGACGCCGCGTCAATTTTCTTCCCGCTTCCAAGATTCGCTATCTCCCCCATCTCAGCTGGAGCTAGCGCCGCCGCGATAAAAGCTGCCCTGCCTCTTTACCTCTTTCAACTCCTCTTACGTATTGGACGCTAGCTATTTCACTACACCACATTCCGTTCTTGCCAACCCCTCCAACGTCTTTTTTACAACTCCTACACTACTGCATCAACTCAACGTCGCTGCGATATCACAACTTTTAACATAAGCAATAATGTCCGCTCAAGACAAGGCTCAGCAATACCTTGGTCAGCTCGACCGTGAGGTAGGTTTCCTCACTCTGCGACCGCGATCGCTTTCGCTTTTGCGGTCGACACAAATTGCGCAAGCTTTCAAATGCTGACGGCGATGCCATTCACATAGCTTTCCAAGTACCCCGCCCTCAACAACCTCGAGAAGCAGGCTGGTGTTCCCAAGGCCTATGCCGTTATTGGTGTTGGCGCTCTCTACTTCTTCCTCATCATCTTCAACCTCGGCGGCCAGCTTCTGACCAACTTTGCTGGATTCGTCATTCCCGGCTACTACTCGCTCTCTGCGCTCTTCACTCACAACAAGGAGGATGACACTCAGTGGTTGACTGTACGTGGCCTTTACTCCCCTGCCACCTGGGTTAATCCCGGGGTCTGCCGGGTTTCACTATGATCGCGAATTGTCGCTAACCACTTCTACAGTATTGGGTCGTCTTCTCTTTCTTCACCGTCGTTGAGAGCTTTGTCCAGGTCGTCTACTGGTTCCCCTTCTACTACGTCTTCAAGTTCATCTTCCTCCTCTGGCTCTCTCTCCCTGCCTTCAAGTAAGTTGTGCTGCGGGTCTTTACGCGCCCCGCTATCCGGCGGATTTATTTCGAATACTGACCTGAATAGGGGTGCCGAGCTCATTTTCCGATCTTTCCTGGCCCCTACCCTCGGCCGATACTTCCAGACTGGCTCGACTGCCTCCGGCCTCCGTGCTAAGGCTGACGGCCTCGACAAGACCGAATAAACGGTCTCCGAGGTGCAGCTTGGTCGCTAAGCTAACCCTTGCGCATACCGCGCAACCCGGACCAAGCCATTTCGGTTTTATAGGAATGGAAAACTGTTTCTTTCTAAGGATTGACCAGCTTCAATGATGCTGCGCATCTTGAGAGGGGAGGAGAAGGATTAGGATCAGGACGGAAGTATAAAGACGCTGTACTGAACAGCTGTTTCAACTTGGAGGAAGACTCATGTGGTATGATGACTCTGTGATGAATGAATGCCATTGGTATTGCATTAGAATTAGGTACTTGGAGGAATGCTCTCCTTGAAGCTTGATTATAGCATGTTTTGTGATTACGCTTTTTCGTCTACCCCGCAATGCAGTTTTGTGATCTACAGTACCTAAGGTATTCGTTGTAGCGTTGAATTTAACGTCCAACATGTATCTGTAACTGTCGCGTGCTCAATTGCTTACTTTATTTTACCTTTAATTGTCCACCGGTATCGAATAAGTCACTAATGGCCAACCTCTTACTGGTGGCCAAGCTCAAGCTTGCTTGGTCTACGATTTAATCCGATCTGGCCTGACCTGACCTGCGCTTGACGTAAGGCAATTCTGGACACGGGTCCCTTTTTTAGCCTGGTCCAAGCTTCGTAACCGCCCGTCCAGACCAAAAAGACCCGACGGCAGCTGAACCGCCTGTGGCTGTGCGAGTCCCCGGATAACTGCGCCTCATTTCCCCTTGACGGCCAAGCATCGTTAGTTCGGGATATGCCTGTCAGCAGTAACGGCTTATCGTATACGGGCTGAACCACCTAACGATCTTTTATTTCTTCATCAATTTCCACCCTCAAGCGACAAGCATCTCTGCGAATTGACTTCGGGAGAGCTCATAATGATAACTCAGGATTAATAACAAGCTCCATGCTACGAAATTCCCACGATCGTTTCCTGATTGCGCGCCCATAGATTGAGTCGTACCGACTAGAAAAAGGCGACGGCCCCTGGAGGGAACGTCCGTCATGACACCGAATTCACCCATATTACGACTTTCTACGTCGATGACAACATATCTATTAGCTTTGGTGCTGGGCATATTGCTTTGCGCCCCTGTACATACCAATGCATCGGAATTATCGGCCGACTCCGTCTTCGATCTTGACCCGCTCCTCGAACGAACCGATGGATCAGATTTGATATACGAACCCGACTTTGCGGCTTTCGATCGAAGTATCATTGGTCGTGCGCCATCAGATTTGGCATTGTTGACCAACAATGGCCCGGATAGTCGGAAGCTGAGTGCTGGAGAGACTGTCTGTTATACCGTGGACAAGAAGACATTATTCGGCGACGACAAGAGGGATCTGGAAAATCAGGAGCCGACAGACGACACTGAGGAGTCCGGTCATCAAAACTCTCGTCGAGCAACAACAAAAACCGTCTACATTTCAGCAAATACTTGCTCCAGACCGACGCTCAAAGCCAAGGACAAGAACAAAACTCCCGATCCGGCGCCGCAACTCAGCCTATACGTTTCGACGACGAGCAAGGTTAAATGTGTAGACTCGAAAAATTACAACAAGACCAACTCCAACCTGAAGAGGGTACCGTTTGAGGAGGGCGCAGCTATGTTGAGCATTAATGCTACCGACACTATCTATATCAGTGTTGCGTCTCCCAACATCACAGAAAAGCACGATGGAGAATGGAGTTATCAAATCGCCATATCTTTTGACGAGTATTATCATAATTATGACGCCCAAAACGGCACTGCTAAGCTGCTGTTGATGGATTTCGACTCGACATCGGCACTCCTTGTTACTAGTAATCTAACTCAGGACTCAAGTGAGACTCAACAGGTTATGAAGCGACCACCTCCCTACCAGATATTCATTGGCGATGAAAAGTTGAAATCAATCGATGGATTGCGGCATTCAGCTTGTGGTCTCAAACAGAGTGCAGATATCTGGGCCAACGACGACGAGACAGGGCGTCACAACAATTTGGTGACCACTGGTGTTACAACACGAGGACCAGGGCGGCTGCCTAAACAACAGTTCTTGATCGCAGGACTTAACCACAGTACCAATTATTCAGGAATTCTCGTCAAGATGCCAGATTCAAACAGCAAGAGGGATACGAAATCTGGGCGCACGATAGGTGCGGGAGGCACTGTTTATCGTGCCACCTCATTCGAGACCTCATCCAGTATGTCTATATCACTCTCTCATATATGAGAACCTTATCTAACCTACCACCAGGCACAAACTGTAAGATGGTGACCAACCTCGACTTCTGCAACGAGACACAATATGCTGTTCCTGGTAATGACAAGAAGTTCAACAATACTGCGCTCGCGAAACACTACGACGATTATGCCAAGAAGATGTATGCCAACTTCGAAAAAGTCCTGGCACAGATCCCCTGCGAAGCACCCCCTGAATCTCGATACTCTCTAGCACGGACCTGCGACCAATGCCGTGAAGCCTACAAGCGCTGGCTCTGCACCGTCACCATTCCTCGCTGCGAGGATGTCATGGGAGGCAGCGGGTACAGTGTCGTCCGCAACGCCTTCCAAGCCTTTCCCAACGGAACCAAGCTCCCTGATGATTTCCGCAAGGGTCTAAAGTCATCTGCAAACAACTCCTCACGCAACGCCTGGATCGACGAGGAGATTAAGCCCGGTCCTTACAAGGAGCTATTACCTTGTGAGGACGTTTGCTACGAAGTCGTGCAGTCGTGTCCGGCTGCGATAGGCTTTACCTGCCCCCAACCTGGCTTCCCGAGTTTTAAAGTGAGCTACGGGGAGAGGAAACCGGAGATTAATAGTATAACGTGTAACTACCCCGGCGAGGCAAGGACAAAGGTTAGTGCGGCGGAGATTATTCATCCTGGTACTTTTGTGCTAAGTGCGGTGTCATTGATGATTTGGCTGGCATTGTGAGGGATCCGTGTTTTTGGGTATGGATGTCTGGCGTTTTTTGTTAGAGGGCGTTGGTACGCGATGCATATGAGAATAGTTACATTGCGATAGTCTTGACTTTTGGTCATGATTAGACTCATTCCAATTTCATCCTCATCTTGATCTGAGATGTTGTGAAACGATTTCATGCAAGCCGCTCAGTGGATAAAAATTCACGGCCATACATATTTTCTGCAACATAAAAGACTTGTGGTATATCGATATCCTACACAGAGCGACCTTCACACCCACAATACGAACAATCGCTCCTATCTCAATCAACAGCTTTCCCCTTGATATTTACACACATCCATCACGCTTTCTTTGCCTTTGTCGCAGCATCGTACTCTTTAATCGTCGTCTCAAGCTTCTCAATAGTTGCTATAAAATACGAAATACGTCAGTTTTCTTCTTCACATCTATTTGTTCAAAACCGACCTTCTCCCTCAGCGCGAACTTCGTCCGTCTCGAGCTTCACCCACCCCCAGTAGGCGAGCTGATATGTGAACACTGCAATGAGTAGCGTCTTTGCGATCGGTCGTGTAAATGAGCGGTAGAATTGAGACTGCAACACCATCTCCGTCAGTTCAAGCCTTGACCACTAACATTGTTATTCCTACCGTTGCGCTAGGCTGTGGCTTGCTCGCAAAGGTCCTTCTGTTCATTGACGCCAATCCTCTACCATACGCGCTCCTCTGCGCAATCGCAGGCCGTAGCCTCGTTAACGTCGTGGACATCATGGTATTTGTGTTTGATACTCGTTGAAAAGAACGGACCGAGAGCAATCGATAAGCTTCATCTCACCAGCCACATTCAAGCTGTGGCGATGAGCTCAAGTGGGGGTGGGGCCGGTGGGGGAAGGAGACGGTCTCCCGTCCCCTTCCATTTCCCTGGGCATTGGCTTTAAGGGGAAAGGAACACATGTCCCCAAATTTGTTAGCAGCCCATTTAAACTTACAGGACCTGGCCTGTGAAATCTGTCCCCTAGACGATCTCTAAACTACTTGAACACAACGGGATCCAATTTCCATATCCGAAGCAATCACTTCTTTTATTTTATTCTCTCCTGTATATTCATTCTCCACTCTCTTCAACTTTATCCTTACATATCCCCTCCCAACTAGGCACAATGGTACGTCTCGAGCTAGGACCCTTATTGTCCATGTCGAGTGTCGATCTCATGATGGAGCTAACATGATACTCTCCAGGCGCAAACTCCCGAGCAGCGACGACGCAACGAACGATTTGCCAAGGGCAACGAGGCCAGGATGGGCAAGTCTGAGGACCAGATTAAGAAGCGCGTTGAGAAGGTCAAGGCGAAGTCGCCTATCTCCATGTTCTGGCTCGGTATGTACTTGAGGAACAGCACATGATGTGTTGCTACCAGCATGTTCTGCTACCAGCATGCTCAACCGACTAACTCTATTCCTTGTAGTCATCCTCGGTTTCATCATCTTCGGCGGTCTCGTCTTCGAGGCTCTCTCTCGATTCTTCGGTTAAGCGAGCGACTTGCTTAAACTTTCTATACTACAAAACAAACACAAACAAAACACACGAATACCCCTATCAATGGTCGCTACCAGGCGATATTACTGCAAATTCTTGAGGCGCAGGAGAAGAGATGGTCTCTGCGCCTTGCAAAAGCTACGGACGAGCGTGCATCACCAGCCCAACGTTCGAGGGGGAGGAAAGGGGAGGAAGCACATACTGTATTTCACTATTGACTGAGGAACTGTTCTGATATCACATGGAATTTGACTTGCGGAGAACTGGCGCAAAATGGATTCAATATAAATCGACTTCTTTTCGACGAATAAAATTCAGGGGTTTCTTTCTTTGCTTTTTATCTACCCGACGCCATGCCATAAACCGTGAAATAGAAAACAACAGCCCTTGCGAAAAGGACGTTTTAACGAAGTCTTGAGCTTCGAATAGCAGCTTTAGCCGGGTTCGATGCGTTGCGCGACTATGCGCCAAGACCGCGGCGCTTGCTGCCACCATCGTTCTTCATCTTCATGCCAGCCTCGAACTGCTTCTGAATGTCGGCCTCAGCCTTGGTGGAATCGGATGCACCCTTGGAGCCATGGGTCACACCGGTGGTGGCACCCGCCTTCTTTCCTCCCAAAAGTCGGAGGAACTTTGCCTGTCGAGCAGAACCGCCGTCGAGGTCGTCGACTTGCCATTGCTCAGCCTGGGCTGCGGATTCCTTGGATTCCTTCTCCTTCTTGCCCTTGGTCTTCTTCTCCTTGACCGAAGACTCTTCAGTTGCAGGTTCCTCCGCAGTCTCGGCCGCTCGCTTCCGCTTCTTCTCGGCCTTCTTGGACTTCTTATCAGAGGCCTGGGGTTCCTCAACCTCAGATTCGGATGCAATAGCTTCCTCCTCAGCTTCCTCAGGCTCGACCACCCTCACTTTCTTGCCCTTTTTGTCCTTCTTCTCCTTCTTGGACTTTTTCGGCTCTTCCTCTGCCTCTGCGGGGATATCGGCGGCGGAAACATGGCTTCGTTCGGAAGCGGCGTTACTCAGTCGACGGTGCTTCATCACAACCTCATCGGCAGGGATGTGCGCAGACACTTCAGTGGGCTCCTTGGTCACGGGTGCACCTCCGTCGTTCTCGGATGAGCTGTCAGAAGCAGCTTCTGAGGCATCGGAATCGGATGATTCAGAAGAGGTATCATCATCCTTGTCGTCGGACTTGGACTCGTTGGCGTTCTTCTAGAAGACTAAGTCAGTATACAAGTGCCAGCAACGGTTTTCAGCGGGTCATCTGACCTCAGCATCAAGAAATGCTTGGTACTGAGCAGCTGCCTTCTTCGCCTCGGCCAGCAGCAAGTTTGCCTTTTCCTGAAGCTTCTCGGCACGAGCCTTGAGCTTCTGCTTCCTCTTTTCCTCGTTTACGGTTTTCTTCGCGGAGGTCTTAACCTTTCGGGGCTTGCCGCCTACGGTCTCCTTGGGCTCGACATCGGCAGCGGCGGTCTTGAGCGCGCGCTTCTCTGCCTTGGCAGTACGCTTCTTCTTGCGCTGCTCAAGCTTGGACGCCTTATCTTGCTTGCGCTTCAAGGGCTTGTCTGTGGAGCGCAAACGTTAGATTGGTTTTCAATGCGTCGTAAAGGGGAAAGGAACAAGGTTTGGAGGTATTTGACATGGGAACGTATAGGAAACTTACCTTTCTTAGACTTCACCTGGTCAAGGTTGAGGGAAACGCCACCGGACGACATGGCGAGGATCGCAGTGAGATGGTATAGATTAGGGATGAATTCCAGTGAAAGATGGGTTCAAATTATCTGAGTAGTCAGATTCAGTTTGCGAGGAATCAATGAAGAACACACTTTGTCGTTGTGGAATCTTCCAATGATGAATGGTATGAGCAGGAATTGACGATAGCTTCATGGATCGCGCATTGGTAGAGGGCAGAATCACCACTTTTTCTGCCGAGCGGTGAAAAAAGCGACAGGGGTCCAAGCTTTGGAACGCATGTGGGGCAGGAACCGGCCGAGCACCTGCAAGCAAGCAGGGGAACGCTGCGTTCCGTGCCTTCCCAAGCTCCAAGTTGTGGTTGCCTAATCAGGCAATCGCCGGTTTACACGCCAGCATCTGGCAAGTCCACGTATGCGAAATGACTTATATCGTTATACGTAGGCCTCCAGGTAATGGATATGGCATCATTTGGTAAATCAATTAAGATAAATCTGATCGAATCGTGTTAACTTACCTTTGCTTTCGAAGGTTACTGCTATTTCAAAGATACGGGTAAGTAGGAGCTAAAGGCCCAGGCTGATGCCTCTACAGCTAAAGCCTGGTTAATTGACAGCTGTGGTTTCTTCTAGTCTCGGCTAATTAACGATATCTGGGCTGCGAATGTTGTTCGCATAAGACTGTGAGTGCCAAAGAAGTCTTAGTGATTAGCCACTACGGTTCCTTATTGGAGATTGCGAAAACTTGGTCAGATCAACTTAGCCTATCGCCGACATGCGCTTCATCCTCCAATAAGGGCTTTCCATACTTATTGGGGGCCGGATCTAAGATATGGTTGTTTAAGGTTAGACCTCATTGGCTTTCTTTGAGGTGTGCAGAGTGCAGTACAAGTGTCTTGACATTCTCATGCAGCCAAGTCAAGTAAATACAGGTCACCATTGCCATTCTCTAGATACAGGCGCTGAAGAGCTAGCTGATTGAGCTTTGAAGTTATATTTGTCCACTAATCCAGTCCCATGAATAAAGTTCCAGGTATGCCTGTCACTCAACTTACAAGCATGCTACTGCATGGGCATGCAGGCCTGTCTCCCCTTGCAATACAACGAGATTCCTAATTCTCACCAAAGGATCCTGAAATCAGTGCATATGACTGGCATCGTCATGCGAAATTCTTATACGAAAAATACGATTGGTTCTTGGTCTGATAGTGTGGAATTCAACACCCCTGTGCCGCCGTCTTTAACGCCCACCTATAGAAGAGTAGAGGAGTAAATAAAACATGGTCTATGAATAGAAAGAAGAGAAGAAAAATTCAAAAAAGAGGAGGTTTCTCCCGACATTAGTTTCTTCCACCCCATGCTTGACCGCCTCAAATCATATCGTCTCAAGTCTCAGCCGCCTCCAAGAATAGAAATCCACACCAAAAACACCAACTTTGTGTGAGCGAGCGGGGTATTGCCAGAGTAATCCAAGTAAAGAGGAGGGTGTGTGCGTGTGATATGTGACAATTGTATAGGTAGTGGCATTAATCGTGATACGTCCATTTAATCTTCGTGTCTTCTATGTTCCAGTCGCCAAAAACAGCTGTATCTTGTTAGTTGGGTTATCTCGGAGTAACTTGGGGGTAATCTTACAATAGCTTCATCTCAGCTTATTGCCCTAAGTTTGGGTCGTACAGATAGGAATCATCGTAATACATCTCATCTCCTCCACTGCCTTCACCATAGCTTGTAGGTTGTGCCCATTGCGTGCCGTAGGACGGTGAAGCCCCGTACGTCGCTGTCGCAAAGCTATCGTCTGCGCTTTGGGTGCCTCTTCGACTGCTACTATGTCGACTCTCGACCTCTTGACTTCGTCCAACAAAATGGCCAATGTTCATACTGCCCCAGGGGAGACCTGAGGGTTCTGCATGGGAACTGAAGTCGCTGACAGAGGGTGTTCGGTAGCTGTTACCCGCATACTCCTGATTTCGAGAATCTCGCTCTGCTCTCTCTTTGTTTTCTCGAGCCTTTTCTCCTGGATAATGATGTTAGTTACCTGTTTATTCTATGAGGACTAGGAAGCCTTACGAAACTTGCGTTGAGCAATGCGGTTCTGAATTCTCCGTCTCTCTTCAGGATCTGTGATGTCTGACCAGTCGAGATCATCGACTGGACTTGACTTTGACTTTTTTGAAGAATGTGATGAAGAGTGTTTGTGGGAACTGTGGGAGCTGTGAGAGCTATGGGAGCTGTGTCGTGAGCTTCCACCCATTTTGTTCTTTCCAGAGGATTGATGGGAAGATCCTTTCTTGCTGTCCTTGTCGCTCGTTGTAGATGGAAGTGACTTTGTTCGACGTGGAGGCAAAAGTTTCTCAGAAGAGTGAGAATGCTTATGACTGGATTTCTCCTTCGTCTGAGTCTGTTGGTTTGAAGTTTCAGGGGAAGCGCTTTGAATACGAATTTCTGGAGTTTGTAACTCAGGTGACGATTGTTTCGACAATGACATTTACTCGCAGAAAATCATGAAAAGGGGCCCTGAACAAGTCGGGACCAAGTTTGGTGACAAGGCGAGAAAAGATCATCCAAGTTGTATGTAGGTCTTTTATGTATGATCTGTATTCGTTGTCCAGCAAAGATTGGTAGTTTCAAGAAGACCAATTTAAAGTGCAATAACAACTTAAACTGATCACACCCTGGTACTCGAACGATGAATTGATAATCAAACAATAGCTAGGCAGACAGAATATGTCTGATGAGGTTAGACTTGAACTTGATTGTACTAGAGTATAGGTAGATGAAACTCGAAAACGACGGACGAGGCCACATACATGTAAGGCAACGACTTTTAAACACAAGCTAAGGTAGTATACCCCGGGCCATCATAGGTAGTACCTGACGGACCCAATAACTGACACCCATGCGACAGCGGGATGATTGAATCGGCCGAGACTGGGGTCTTGGGAATCGGTGTATGATGATGATGGAGGGTGAAGATTAACGGCGGGCCCGGGTAGGGCAGACTTGACGTATGGAGATTACGAGGAGGGCACGAGGCAATTGCGCAAGTAAGAAGAGTTTAGAAAGATTTAGTAATTGGAGGTGACTCTACTGTATACATATGTAATGTTAGGTTGACTGTGACTGGTCTGATCGTCTAATACAGGAGAATGCTTCTCCATTGCCCGTTGCCCTACGACTAACATGGAGGATTGGCATCAGCCCTGGCATACTTGCAAGGGAAGGGGTGGAGGGGAAAGTAAAACGGCGTGGATTGGATACTGTAACTAGCATTAGCTATGGCTAGTGTGACAACTTGTAATACCCATGGGAGGCATGGCGTTTGATCGATGGGGTGTAAGGGCGTGTGGAGGGGGTGCGCAGACGCAAACACCGCCGCCTTGGACAAGCGATATCTGATCCGAAAACATGTTAATGACTGAGGCCTCATGGTCGCGTGGTGCATATGGATATTAACATACGTATACTATACACACAGAATCCTCCAAATTACATTGATCACATCTTGGAAGTTGGAAGTAGGTCAACGCTGACGAACAGACCTCAGCATGTAATACTGGGTGCTGTACGTACTTACATGCAGCTATTGTAGACCCATGACGGCGAAGAGTCATACTCGAGAAACCTTGCCCCTACTTACAAACGTCCCCATGGGCTAATCAAAAGAGACTGGACTGGACATGGAAGTACGTATGTGCTCACGTACAATGCCGACGTCACAGTTGAACCTCTAATCTCAAGAGTGCAGGTCAAGAATGAGTCTTTTGAATCTCTGTAATAAACGCCATCATTAGGAATACGTATGTACCTCTTGCACGCGTCTTCCCCTTGTCTAGCAGCGAGGTACCGTGCATCCACAACATGCCCCAAACTCGTCCTGTCAATTCGTTTGGCGAGCAGCACAAAGAAGATCAATGGGCCGCTAAAATGTGAAAGCCGCGTTGCCAAGCCACCCGCCCTGAAGTGCAAACGGGAATGATGCGCCGAAAGCGAGATATACGACGGGGAGACGACAGGCCTTGGCCACGAGGGAATAAAACAGTGGAACTGCACTAGAGTCTCGCTAATTACAGTACTAGGCTGAGGCGGAGTTTGTAAGGCAGTCGTTCAAGTCCTCAAATAAGGTACGGTATTGTTTAATAACTGACATTGTGGCTCATGCGATACATTGCTTAACACCGTCATGTATCCTTCTTCCCGTCTAAGTCCGCAAGTGTCAATTGACTTTACTTAGCAGAGAGAATCCTCTGAATGAACCCCTGTCAACCATGCACTTAGTGATCAAACGCCCGTCCCCGGATCTTGCGTGCCGGTAATCAGAGACAGGGATCCAGAGGAGTCATCGCAATTAAAACTAGAAATCTTTAGGAACGGACCCGGGCATTTGGATGAGTTTAGCTGAGCTCTTTCATCATAGCCTACTACTTACACTGCATTGCACTGTACTGTCACGCCCTCGAAGATGACACATACCTAGTTATGCTTGACCGTTATGGATGTTTTACTTCCCGCAGTCCGTTTTAACTACCGGGAAATTTTCTGGAAGGGCTGCCTTGTTACAACAAGGAATGGATGCTTGCGTAGTGTGAATTGCTGCCTCAAGGCTTCCACATCATGACCTGCACCATGTCTACGTATGTGCATACAACTCTAAGGACACGTTGTCTCATATCACAACAGCTAGGCAGATACCAAATATCAAACGAGCCTAGGCTTTGACCTCGAGCTAAACATTTCATTGCATCAGCCCTATAAGAGCAAACGTTTGCCGAATGCGAGTGTGTACGACGGACATCCTTCAAGAGCATAGTGGAGGGCCAATGCATCACTGACCCAAGCAGTCGGTGTGTTAAGGTAAAATAAAGTTGTTCACTCCTGTTCAGCCTCGCGCGAAGAGTCATAGGTAAGGTGACTACAATTACTGCGAGAAAACCCTCACGCTAGGTACATATATGTCTCTCAAAGGGCGTGCGTGACCCAGGTCAATCTGGCGATCTGCCGTCGCTAGGGAATTTTCAGGAACCTCGAGTTTCTACTCAATTGATTATCAATCATGAAGTCACAGCACGACTCGTCTGGCCTCAGCTCGTCTTGGCATATTTGTATCTGTGATTTCGGATGATCGACGCCATAACCCTTGAATACAACCTTGCTTGAAACCAAATTTAGGCAACCTCTGCCATGTTGCATCGTGCTGCGCTTCACCTCAAATCGAACGACATGGGTAAGTGTCACTAATGCTATTTACAACTCCACATAAATTAGAGGATCACTATGTTCCTCCGTGAGTCCGTTCGTCATAATTAGTATTTACTTTTTACGTCCTGATCTTCATAAGTGGCATCTGCAAAACAAAGGTCCCTTGACCAAGCATTAGTAGCTGAAACTCTAACACCGAAGTTGGGGGCCATCCCTGACGCCTCATCTTCGACCAGTCAATCGGATGAGAGAGCCAAGGCATTGGCCCGTGAACAACATGGCTTTATTAGAAGGAGAGTTGCATGAGTTGGAGAGATGTCAAGGTATTTTAGGGATCGCATTGAGTGTCTATTTGCGTATCCTTAACTCGAGTGCAATGCACAACCAGAACCACATTCAGGATAGCAAAGTGATCCTGTTCGGCTAATAACAATTCATCATGAGATCCATTATAGCATCTCCTGTGAAGCCACGTTCATCTAGGCCCAATGGCCGAGATAGCGGTTTCTATTTATGAACATCATGCGTATCGTGAAAGTGGCTGCATATGCAATCCTCTCACCAACGGTGTAAACCGACTAATGAGGGGATAACATGAAAGAAAATTGACTATCCAAATGCCGTCTTAGCCTTAGAATTAGTTTGAAGGAGGATATCAAATATGCAGTTAATAATTAACCCACCTCTCAGTGATTGCCGATACATAAAGATGGAGGTATCTAGTACAGGGTATGGGTATGGTACCCAGCCTCACACAGATCCAGGGTCTTTCTTCTGTCATGGAGATGAGATAACTTCTCCTCGATTCAAGAGTGGCTGAGCATAATACAGCTTCAATGGGCTTGACCTATGAGCATGTCTTCCAACCAACCTCACACCGAGGTCAATTTGGCGTGGGGGAATTCTCGTTTTGTATATCTACACAGCCTTGGTGAACAGGGGTCAGCCTTAACTGAGAGTGAAGACAAGCTACAGATCTCCGCACAGCATGCTTCTTCCGTCAGGTGGAATCGTATAATGACAGGGGTTCGTTCTGCATCAGTGGTGTTGCATAGCCAAAACACCATTTACAATAGAGTCTAGATGCAGCAGCAGGAGCTTACTTTCTGCAATGATGGTACCACGTGAACAGTCGTATGGTGGCAAAGGGATACAATACCATTATTTAACTGGTATAGCCCGTTGTGACTGTATTTGGGTTTGGGAGAGAAGGCGTTGACGGGATCACGGCCCGCTTGATTAATGGTTGAGTAGGTTGTTTATAAGCCACATCTAGAATCTATTCAGAACTCAGCTGTATGTGAACGAGTCTTGGCGTTGCCACACCATGGTAACCGGGCGTTGGATCGCTTCATGCTATAAGACATCAATCCTCAACAAGATATGACGAAGTCTAAGCCTTTGCACCCCTTAGTGTACCGATAGACTCCTTCGTTACATAGCCTACAACATCGTTCGATGTAAATCATTTTAACATAAACAACAAAGGATTATTTTCGTAGCAGCTACGACTGCACTTATACCAGGAATGATAAATGTGATGGTTTGTGGTAATTTGCAATCAGTGTTAGCTGGCGCCATGCGGAACGGACCCCAAGTGACGTTGAAATAAGCTTCAAAGTAATCCAGAACAAAGTAAGGCACTTAAAAAAGAAGGCATCTCTTCTTTCTGCCTGCCAAGGAGTGTAAATCCACCAGGCATAAAAGCGTTGGTTCACGATGACTATTATGGAATAAGGCATCAAGGCGATAGATCCACCCCAAACAGACGGGCGTGATGGTTTGCCGAAAACCTCAAGACTAACCTATCTGCTGGTAAAAGCTACATAGCTGTTCAGTTGACGTTGCTGTCGTCTTTCGGCCAAGTTTCTTGAGCCAACATCAAGTTTCATCACTCACATCAATGAAGCGCCCAAAGAAAAGCACCCCAGTGAAACGTACTTTTGCTCAGCTGTCCATAAGTCCGAGTTATATCTGCTAAAACTACAGTGGTAAATGTACATATTGTATCTTCGCTCCTTGCACAACTATTACATGTTGGCCAGCATCTCGGCCTCACGCTCAGCTCTCCGCTCCACAGACCTCTTCTTGAATCGAGTCTCGGCCCTTCTACGCTCACCACCGTCAATCTTGCGACCCTGGCGGTCCTCCCACATTCCTTCAGTAACCTTCACAACAGCTCCATTTTGACCGGGAAGAGGCTTAGCATAAGGTCCGGCAATTGACTTGAGACCCGTGACATGGTATCCCTTCGGAAGAACCAGTTCTTTGGGCATTTTCTGCGGGAGAGGCTTGGAGAATTCGTCCTCCGCAACAGAGGCAGGCTCGTGGGGAACGTTGACAACCCATTTATTGGGGTTCATACTTGTAGCGGGTGGTAGCGCAACCCTTAGTAACGCCTCGCCGTCTTTGACATGCTGGAAGTCTCCGCCAGGTCCCAAAGAGCCCTTTCTATATCGCTGCATCCAGTGCAAAAGGTATCGACGGTTTCGGGGAGGCTCGATGCCCAGCTCCTTGAGTTGCGGCGAGGTGAGGGAGAAGAGGGCTTCCCACGAGGGGAACTTGTTGGCGTACTTATTGAGGCCGCGGCCGATCAGAGTGAGGAAAGTCGGCACATCGGGAACAAAAGGTCGAGGCTTAGGGATAGGGTGCGCAGGCCGTGTCTTGTGGAGTTGTCGGATTTGTCCTGTCTTTGAAAAGGCGCTGCCGCTCTGCAGAAGCAGGCCAAAGGTTGACCGGAGTCGTTCGCCCTTCATTTTGCTAGACGCATAATGTTAGACATTGCCGATAAATTGAGCTGGGTCAATGGAGTGATTTGGCAAACTCACGTTGTTCAATGGGTCGAATGACAACCAGTTCAGCCGCTTCCTCTGGGTCAACGTCGAAGGTCTCACAAGCCGATGAACGTTGATCTCGAAATTTGACGATGGGGCAATTTATGTAAGCAAGGCTGTTTGTTGGTGGCTTGATCTGCCACATCTAGATGTGGCGTTTTATCGCTGGCTGCCTATTGGCGACCCACTGATAAGACCAACCAGGCTGACATCCCACCTCAAAGAGTACCTTCCTCCTCCTACCTTCTTCCCTCCTACATCTTCACCACCACATATTGTGCCATCTATATTTTCTCGAGACTCTATTTTGAGGACACTTCCATCTAAGGGTCATCAGCGGCAAATGAGAAGTGATATAAAATACTAGCCATGGCCAAAGCAAAGCCAACCGCTCGGCGCAAGACGCCTGCGGTTCACTTACAAGTTGGACTCGATGGTGAGTTGACACGACCACATATTTTTGTATGTGCGCTCACTTTTATGCGTTTTAGATATGGTGCCGACAGTGCTCGCCGAAGCGCTTATTAGTCTTCCGGCCTCAGAAAATGCCACACTAGATCAGGCCTCGTCACTGAGTGAAAATGAGCCTCCCACTAAGCGGCGCAAGACCAATTCTTCACCTGTCTTGTCCTCGATCCCTATCGCAAAGGCACAAATAACTATTTCTCGTCAATGCGTAGGTTCCTCGTCAACAAATCAATCAGTCATTTGCAAGGAGGTGGATCGATATGTGAATTTCGGTATATTTCCCGATCGCCTTAGCATCTCATCACAAGCAGATGATCAAATCAATCCCTTCAACGTTAGCATTAGATTGAGGGGTCAAGAATCGGACAACCAATCTAAGGCATTTGCGAGAGGACCTCTTGGCCGTATCATGCGGCGGTCGTCTCAACCAAATGCGATATGGTCCACAGTCGATATGAAACTCGAGTGGCGTGGGAGACATGTAACGATGTCTTTCTGCTTCAACTTTTATTGGAATGAATCCCCGTCGCCATACTCGAAGTATAAATCGGCGGCAGACCGTAAAGAGACTCAAGCATTCGTCAATTTCCTGCTGCGCGGTTCGGGCCTGGCAGATCGCCCAACGCGACATTCGACATGGTCTCCTATGGACTTTTACGACGCTGCTTTTGTTCCTTCCAAAGACGACAAGATTCCCGAAACTATTGAGGTTGATACTCTAGAGTCGACATTATTCCCGTACCAAAAGAGGACATTACAGTGGTTATTGCAACGAGAAGGAGTACAGTGGTCAGAAACTGACCATAGCGTCGTGCCTTATGAAGCACAAGAAACCCAATTCAGCGTATACGACTTCAAGAAACTGGCGGATTTGACTGGGAAAGAATATTACTTGAGTGAAATGTTCCATACAGCCACGAGGGATCTAACACTATTTCGACAAGCGGAAACTTCTATCAAAGGTGGTATTCTGGCAGAAGAGATGGGCTTAGGCAAGACGCTGGAGATTCTTAGCCTAATTCTGCTCCATCAGAGGTCAAGGCCCTTGGTTCAGAGTGCTTATGAGGCTGAAACTAACCTTACACCAACTGGTGCCACATTGATCGTCACGCCCCCATCACTGAAAGATCAGTGGGTATCGGAGATTGCTCGCCATACTCCTGGTTTGAGCGTCAAAGTTTACGAAGGCCGGAAAAGGATGTCTGATCTCGACGAGGAACAGGCTGTCAACGAAATCGCTGGCCATGACATTATCATCACGACCTATTCAGTATTATCTGCCGAGCTTCACTATACAACGACGCCTCCAGAGCGCTCAAGACGGCACGAGAGGGTTTATGCTCGTCCCAAGTCTCCGCTTGTGCAGATTTCATGGTGGAGAGTGTGTCTGGATGAAGCACAAATGATTGAGAATGGTTATAGTCAAGCGGCGACAGTGGCTCGCGTGCTTCCTCGAGTTAACGCTTGGGGGATAACCGGAACTCCTGTAAAGGATGATGTCAAAGATCTCCAGGGCTTACTTCTCTTCCTACAGTATGAGCCATATTGCTCTGTGAACCCAATCTGGCACGACTTGATCCATTATCAGAAACCCACCTTCCAACGTCTCTTCAACAGCATTACTCTACGACACACGAAGTCGATGGTTCGAGATGAGTTGGTTTTACCCCCCCAGAAACGCTTCGTCATCAGCATGCCTTTTACAGCTGTCGAGGAACAACACTACCAATCTCTTTATCGAGATATGGCAGAAGGATGTGAACTTAGTCTCGATGGAGTTCCACTTGTGGATGAATGGGATCCTAAGGAGCATTCAGAATTGATGAGAACTTGGCTGGTCCGACTCAGACAAACTGCGCTGCATCCAGAAATTGCAGGCTACAATCGCCGCACGCTTGGCCACAACAAGAACCGACCGATGAGAACTGTTGACGAGGTTCTAGATGCCATGCTTGAGCAGAGCGAAAATGCAATCCGAGCAGATGAGAGAGCTTATCTATCAAGCAAACTGACTCGAGGCCAGTTATACGAAAATAGCCCGCGGGTGAAGGAGGCTCTGGAGATTTGGAAATCGGTTCGAGAACAGACCCGCAAACTTGTCTCTGACGCCCGAGCCGAGTTTAAGGCGTTAGTCGGCAGTCAGGCAGGTGGAAAATCCAAACCTGCTAATACCGACGACCTTGATTCCGATTCTGATGATGACATTGAAGCGGAGGGCAAGGGACAACTGGGCGAAAGCCGACGACGACTTCGTGGAGCATTGGAAATGGAGCACAAGGCTGTCTTCTTTTGCGCCAATGCATACTTTCAGATACGCGAAACCCCAGAGATGACAGAGCCGGATTCGGAAGAGTTCAAACGTATAAAGAAGCTCGAAGACGACGGATATGACGAGGCGAAGGTTATTCGAAGAGAGATTTTGCGCGGGTCCCACCGTAAAGCAACTCGTTTAATGATGAAGGTTGCGCAGAAGGCATCTGAGCAGTCTTTTGTTGAAATTCCGGAACTCGTGGTTGGCGAGGAACGAGGCATCGAGAGCGGCCGCACTATAGACGATCTGGAAGCATTGTACGGCGAACTGAACGACCAAGCCAACTTGATTGATGAATGGAGGAATCATCTTATTGGACTTCTCCTGAAACCTCTGGTCGACGAGGACGAAGATGTCGAAACGACTGGAGAGGAATACGGCGAGTCGGCTAAGGTTCAGGACGAGCTTATGGTTTATGTTCAAGCCCTTCGAACTGTCATTGCTGATCGACAAGACGCTTTGACTGGACAAACCAATGAACTGATTAAGCACGAAGCTCAAACGTCTCTAAGAATGGCAGCCAACGAAGAGGGGCCTGCCCCTGAGAAACTCATTGAGTTGATGACATTACGAGACCAAATCAAACCAAGATCAACCTCGATGCGAAAAGCCATCAGCGATTTTCGAGCCTTGACGTCGAGACTAGCCAAGGACACGACCCGAGGTATTCTGGAAGGCAGAATTGTTGAGAGACAACTCAAGGCAACACAGGCCATCTTGAACACGCAGAGCAAGCTAGCTGCCGCCCTTGAATCCGAGGTTGACAATTTCAAGAATATAATGAACCTCCGCTTGGAGTATTACCGCCAACTGCAGGTAGTCTCAGATAGCGTTCTGCCGTATGAGGGTCCCGTAACAGAAGCGGCCATGGAGAAGATGAAGGAAACCGAGGACAATCTTCGCAAGAAGTTATCTTCGGCCGAAGCCAAACACAGATACCGTACGTGACATTCTCCTGGCAACTTGAGTCCAAGCTAACACTTTTCAGTCCTTCATCTCAAAGAAGCAGGAAACAAGTCCAACGAGCCGCGGATGTGTGTCATCTGTCAGACACCTTTCACAGTCGGTGTGCTCACCGTGTGCGGCCACCAGTTCTGCAAAGAATGCATGATGCTATGGTTCAAGGCTCATCACAATTGTCCTGTATGCAAAAAGAAGCTCAAGTCATCCAACTTGCACGATATCACCATCAACCCCCAGCAGCTTAAAGTGCACAGCGACAATCCGGAGCAGGCCCAAAATGAGACGGAGAACAGTCCTCGACAGAAGCAGATTGATTCACCAAAAAAGACAGGAATCTATTCCGAGTTTAATTTGGACAAGCTGGCCGAAATCCAGAACATCGAGCTTGATGGACCTTCGTTCACTACTAAGGTGGACACGCTAGTCAAGCATCTAATGTGGCTACGAGAATCAGACCCAGGCGCAAAGTCGATTGTATTTTCTCAGTACAGAGGATTCCTAGGCATTTTGCGCAATGCTTTCTCCAGGTTCAGAATCGGATTTGCCTCGATCGATGACCCGGATGGCATTAAAAGGTTCAAGGAAGACGCCTCAATTGAGTGCTTCCTCCTTCATGCCCGGGCACACTCGAGTGGTCTCAACCTCGTCAATGCAAGTCACGTCTTTCTCTGTGAGCCCCTCCTCAATACGGCACTCGAACTCCAAGCCATTGCTCGTGTGGATCGTATTGGCCAGCAGCACGAAACGACAGTGTGGCTTTACCTCGTATCAGGCACGGTCGAGGAGTCCATCTACAACCTTTCTGTTCAGCGGCGAATGGAGCACATGGGCCGTGTCCACAAGGGTAAATCTAAAGAGTCAACACCGGAACTGCTTGACGCGAGCATTGAGGCGGCCAACACACTCGAGCTCGAGCAAGCAGCTCTGTCGCGCTTGATGAGCAAGGACAAGACGGCTGGTGAGAATGTGGAGGAGAGTGACCTATGGGAATGCCTCTTCGGGCACGTCGCCCGCAAAGATAACCAGACTGAGAAGGATACCAGGTTGCAAGAGAAGGCTGTCATGGGGTACTTGGCAGCCGAGGCAGCGGAAGAAAGGATCAACACATCCGACTAGATATGATGATTGTGACGATACGGACATGATTTGGCGCTGGAGTTTGAGAGGGACAGCCTTGTAAATGGCGTTGAGGCTTGCTGCTATCTATGAGCTTATTGTCATGATTTGGACTAACGATTCTTCATCATGACTAGTGTATAATACGACGATCATTCTATCATGGACGTACACGAAGCAATGATAATTGGGAACACCATTGTGATTCGTATGATGCTCATTTTGGTACATGTAATATACAACAGATACTTTTACTTGTAGCGTCCTTTCGTCCATTGATATGTTACGAGTTAAATCGTTCCTCATGATACCACATCCCCAGTCTACCCAGGCATTTGCGCCCATAACCCTCGAAACTCAATACATGGTTTCCGTTACGCGAAACAGCGCGTACAAGAGCACAGGATGTTAAAGAGAAGATGTTTCACTTCTTTATTCAACTCGCTTAGCCTTAGCGCTAGCGCCAGACTTGACGCGTCGAGCAACAGGGCGGTTGATGTGGTGGTCAGGGATCCAGCTCTCGTCGTAGTCTTTGCCAGAGGCAGTAGCAACAGGCGTAGCCTCAGAACCGGAGAGTGGCTCAGCAACATCGACGATCTTCTTGGCCTTCTTGGTGGTGCGGGGGCGCTTAGCCTGGGGGAAGAGAGCCTCGATCCAGGTCTTGTAGACGAAGTAGAGGGTACCGGCGAAAGCAGCAGAGAGGAAGAGGTAGAGGAAGATGCTGTAGATTGTTAGCTTGTTGCTGCTTGTGAAAAAGCAAAAGGAAGGACATACATCTGGGGGTCAAGGAAGCTGGTGGGGGCCTCAACGATAGAAGCACGGTCATCGTGGAACTTGATCTCGTGGATGGTACCGGCGTGATCAGAGACAAGGGCGACGAGCTGGAGGTTGACATCCTGGGGCTGCATGTCCTGGGCGAAAGAGAAAGGAAGCTCCTTCTTCTCGCCGGCAGGGACCTCAATGTTGTACTGGACGGCCGTCAGGTTGCGGATGATGCTGGCATAACGGGGGCTATCGGCAGGGAGCTCCTTGACAGTGTTGAGGGAACCAGCGACGAAGGCGACCTGGACGGGCTTGGCTTCGGTGTTCTCGACCTCGATGACAGCCTTTGTAGGGCGGCCGTTGACAAGCTTCACGCCGAGGATATCGGCATCGGGGAAGTTAGCCTTGATGACGGCCTTGAGGGGCGCCTTGGGAGCGGCATTGGCGTCAGGGGCGTCCTTGGGGAGGTGTTAGTTCTCGCGATCATTGAATTGCGTAGTCGCGCGACCAGAGGATTGGTGGCATGGAACGTACCTGGGCGACAGCGCCGAAGATCTGAGCGGCCACGAGGGCGAGCAGAGAAGCCTTGAAGAACATGGCGACGAGAGATGAACCTGTAGAGAGACAGACGGAGAAGGGATGGATGGGAGAAGAGAAAAGAAAGGGAAAAGAAGCTGGTGGAGATGATGGAATATGGGGGGAAGACAAGTTGGTGTGGGTGACAATCTGGCCTCAGCACATGGAGGCGAACAGGGGGAGGGGAGAGCAAGTGCTACTGTGGGGAATCAATTCCATGTCCTCTTTTATTCGAGACCTGAAAGCTCATCTCAGTGAAGCTTCAGGGGAGAATACAGTGGAGAAGAGCCCTGAAGCTGTACTACGTAGCTTGTTTAGGGGTTCACTGGTTGGAGATGGGAGCTAAGGGGGAGCTAAGGGGGAGCTTGGACCAATGGCGCCATTGGATTCTGGAGTATTCTCTTCTCTGCAGCTGCTACTGTGCACTTTGGCTTGATTCTCGACGTCATTGTCGAGGCATTCAAGAATTGGTGCCAATCTATTGGAGATTACGTGCAAAAATCAAGGTACAGCTGCAGCAAATCAATTGAGGACCTGCCTCCCCCGTACATCGTCTGAAAAGGTGGGGCTTTCCGGACTCCTCCCCGTCCGTCCTCCCGGGCGGCTCGGCCCCGCTCCGGGAGTTGTTATCTGATACCGTCAACTTCAACAGTAAATTACCCGTTCAAGAGTCATTCAAGAGGGAGAAAGTAACAGACAACACTACTCGTCATATATTAAAAAAAGAGTCTGGTATCAAGAAGGTTGCTCTAAATATATTAAATCGAATATAACTGTATGTGCACGTGTATCTATCATTATAAGTGTATGTTCATATACGTATGCAATGCTCGCTCATCTACGCTGGCGAGCCATGGTCGTTCTTTTCGGCTTCCTTGGATTCTCTAGCTTCCTTGGTCTCCCTTGCCTTCTTCTCCCACGCCTCAAGCGGTGGAGGTACAAACAGCTGGCCATTTAAGCTTGCCTTGATCGTTCCTAGAGCCACCATAATCCAGAGTAGGGTCTCAGCAACGGAAAAGATGGTGCCCAGCACCTTGAAGAACCGCGAGGGAAGCTCCTGTGCCAAAGTCGTTGTAGCAACTGTGAAGACGCCGAGGGGGAAAGTAAACGCCCACCAGGTGAGGTTGAATGGGAAAGTGCGTCTAGCAAGAGTGCAAAGGGCGAAGAAGAGCCAGACAAGGGCGAATCCCCACATAATCAGAGCTGTAAGAATTCCAGAGAGGTAAAAGAATTGTCCAGCAATCGGAGCCATTGGGATAAAGTCATTCCTTGCGAATACCTTGAGTGCGACTTGACCGAGGAGCTGAATGGCCGCGGCGCCTTGACCAAGGGGACCGATGGCGATGAAGGAGGCCACAGCGACTTGCCCAGGGAGAACGTCGTGAATCATAAGGCGGTTGTAGTACATGGCCAAGATGACAATCGCCATGGGTACACTAGTTCCCCAGAGAACATAGCTGGTGATGACGGTCCAAATAGCGTGCTGGTCGTTAGGTAGGACATTTGCGACGATGGCACCAGAACCAGAGGCAACGATATCGGCAATAACGGGTAGAAGCCATGAGGGGTTCACCTGGTCGAGTGTGATCTAGTAATGATGTCAGCATTAGAGTCATGAACTAGTTGAAGGAAAGACTTACACCTTCGCAACGCATAATACAATGGGGGATGTAAAGGTTGCAAGCAAAGGCCATGACGACGTCTATCCACCACAGAGCCCAGGCAAAGTTGGCCGCTTTGTCACCCCAAGCTGGTACGCAGACGAAGACAACCATGTTAATTATTGTAGCAAGTCCAACAGGAATTGTTCCTATTTGACTGATTAGTTTGAGTTTTTAACAATATGAATGAGTAGAACATACCCAGAAAGACAGCCTGCGCAGGATGATGCAACGTCGAGGACCACACCCCTCTGAAATAAGTATATCTCACAATCGAAATCAAGCTGAACAGCGTGAAAAGAAAGATGTTTAGACAGAAGATTATCGTAGAGACGTAAAACAGCCACCGTCCGTGATAGGGCAGGTTATGAAGCAGAACCGAGGTAATGCCTGTGCCCATAGTGGCAGTGAACCACGCAGGTGTGAAATTGAGGACGATCCGACGCCATCCTCGTCGATTGACTTCGTACTTGTCGCGCTTGAGTTCCTCTGGATTCGTGGGAGCAGCAGGTGCAGCGATTTCGGATCCTGGGTATGTGACCTCGCTGGGATCAGGATCCGAGAGGTATTCGGTTTGCGTTGATGAGGGAGTCATGATGAGACGAATTGAGTTGTGAGAGCCTTGTCTTGGAGGACAATGTCCATTGCATCACGACATGGAAAGGGAACGAAGGGACCAAGTTTATTTAAACAAAGCGATTACCATCCAATTGCTATAGTTAGCCTAAAGGGATCAGGAAGAAGAGAACCTAACACCTAACGTGACGTCGCGCAATTCCTGTCGGCAACTCGGCCATTTGCGACCCACGACGAGTCGGGTTCGTCATGGTACTAAGCAATTTCTCTATGAAGCGTCATGGTTTGTTTCGCCTCTGCCCGGGGAATGGAGACTCTCTGCCTCACTCATGCCATGGTTAATGTAGTGGCCGCACTCTCTTTATAGGAAATCCGCGGAGACGTCTAAACTCGCTTGGCAACTTGGTCTGGGTCATCAATCCTTAATCCACAACCGTATGATGCTCAATTGGCTTCTAAGGAATTTCTAACGTGTAGGTTTTTGTCAGTGGGAACCCGTTGCTTGAAATCCGAGGCTTTGGCCTATGGGGCGTCGTCGTGTTAGTCATAGGAATTCAACGTCGGCTCATGGATCTTGTGTTGGCCATAGCAGATGACTATGCACTTGCAATGATCTTTTGAAAACTTGAGACTATGATCGTATGAATCAATAGTTGAATAGTATGTTTTTCCTTTGTTTTTTATAGTTTTCGGCAGTATTCATTGTTACATCGGAGAATTAGATCCTTACACATCACTTCAGCCACCCGCCTCCGCAAACCACTAAGTAACGGTTGTATGTAATATGAACCATCTGCCGTGCCAATGGGAGTTAACTCGTTGTAAATCGTTTTCGCAATTCAAGATCCCATCTGTAACTAAAATCAAGCACAGCTGTTTTTCTAAACCCATGGCGCCTTGATCGTAGCCGTACGTATCAAATCATAAACAATCGTAAGCAAAACTTCGCTTACCTATACCATCTCCCCTTTTCCATATCCTGGTTCAAAGTCAACCCAAATAAACCCGAAAAGTAAAAACCCAGATGATCTGATCATATCATCAAAAACCATGCCCTCCAATGTGACTGTACTTGGGCGTCACATATCCTGGCATCGTCTCCCTCTCCTCCACCGCCAGATGAGCACCAGCGATGCGCAACAGCTGTGCACAAGGCTCCTGGCCTGACTTGACGGCGACAAACAGCGGAGAATGGTTGGCCTTGTTGCGCTCGTGGACGCTTGCGCCCCGCTGTAGAAGCTCAAGAAGGATCTCGGTGGTGCCGGCCACGGCCGCGAGATGCACCGCCGTGTTGCCCGCGTAGTCTGACTGCTTAAGGAGCTGCGAGCCCTCGCCTTGCAGGAGCTCCTTGACAAGCCCCAGCTCGCCGCTCTCGATAGCGTATCCGAGCGCCGAGAATGCTGTCTCGCTTTTCGTGAGGTGGGACGCGGCAAAGTCGAGGGAGCCTGCAGGGTGAGAGAAGCTCTGGTGGGCGATCTCTGTCATCTCGCCACGCAGCGACCGAGAGAGCCTCTCCTGGATTTCCTTGGTTGACAGGTTGGATTGGGCGAGGAGGTAGGAGACCTTGGTGAGGGCGGCCTCGGCAGTAAGATCAAGACCAAAGATGACACCGGCGCGGCCAAGGACGGTACCAGGAGCGTACACAGGAGAGACAAAGCCATTGACACATTGACTAACATTCACAACGACAATACCGCGCTCAACAGCCGCTTTGATGATCTGTGTAAGACGGCCATCAGCACCGCCAGGGATGTTACCCATGCCAAAAGTCTCAAGGATAAGACCACGGATGTCGGGCAAATGAAGGACAGCGTCGATCATCTCAGGTTTAATACCCGGGAATACGCGCAGACAGGCAACGTGAGTAGTGTCAAGGCCCTTCGTGACGTGAAACTTGGCAATCGAGGTAGGACGTAGGACAAGAGGCCAATTGACGCTAATGCCCAGACCGTTAACCTTGGCGATGGGCTCACAGTTGGGACTGGCAAACGCCTCGAACTCGGTCGCAGAGACTTTAGCACTGCGATTGCCGCGATATAGGCGGTGGTGGAAGAACAGGCAGACTTCAGGGATGGTGAATGTTCCGGCGATGATGAGTGAGCCGAGTAGGTTATCAACGCCGTCAGACTGGAGAGCAAAGATGGGCGCCTGAGAGCCCGTGAGGATGACGGGCTTGCCGAGGTTCTCCATCATGAAGGAGAGGGCAGAGGCCGTGTAAGCGAGAGAGTCGGTTCCATGGAGAATAACGAAGCCATCGAATAAGTGGTAATTTTCTTGGACACAAGCAGCCATGGCATCCCAGTCGTGAGCTGAGATGGAGCTCGAGTCAAGCAGAGGATTGAATTCAATAATCCCATAGCGGACATGGCGGTGATATGCTGTAGCAGGAGTTCGAAGACTATCAATTTGGATCTTTTCTCCGTCGCGGATAGCGGGGAGGGTGTCTACCATATATCAGTACATATGTCAACAAGTGAGAGTAAGAGTGAGTGAGTGAGACTTGGGCTCTCATCTTACCTGGGTTGGAGAAGTCGTTGAATGAGGGGCGAGGAGCCATGGCATTCTCCAGAAAATTATCGGTCGGTTGAAGACCATCAGGTCCTTGTTGCATGCAAATGGTTCCTCCAGTGCCGATGATCAGGACCCGAGACTCTGGATAGCTAGTCTCGGGGACCACCACGGCGGGGGAACCATTGGAGGCAGTCTCGCTCATGTTGGGAGTAGAAGGCGAAATTTCACCAAATATCTCCTATATATTAAGATAGAGACGTTGCTTTATCAATCAACCCTGAGAGATGAGCGTGGCAGCAGCCGGGATTGTCGTATCAAGAGGCTTAAGATAAGACTGAGGATAAGATAGTGAGTGACGCTATGTAAGCGGATGTAGTGTTAACGATGGGCGTTCACTTTACTTGACAGTAATTCACAGACAATTAAATGATGAACATGAAGAAGTCAACTTCATGAAAGAGGAGAAAAGGAGAAAATTTAACTACGGCACGCGCAATGTCGGGGTGATTTGCACAAAAAAAACCTTGTGGACGAAGAAGAAGCCATCAAGTGGATCCTTGAGAGGTTATGAAGGGGTAACAGAAACTCGATATCTCGCGGGGACTGGCGAGTAAGGTAGAGGACAGAGATGGTGTAAGCGATAGCCCACGCGGACTAAATATTAGAGAGGGAACTATTGGTGTGAAAAATAGGTATAGCAGGACTTTGTTGCATAAGGATACAGTGACTAAGTGTAACAAAGGAGAAACAGGATACTGATGGTGTTTTTGAGGACATTGCAGGTGACCAAGAGATTCTATCGTAGGGACGGTGAATAAAATGCTTACATTATTTGCCTTACTTTTAGTACTAATGGAGCTTCAAATAACCAGGTCTATCTATTGCCAATAGCTGCTCATGATTGTCATGAACAATCATTGGAATACCCTACAATAGGCATCAGCAATAAGATACCTTACCCTTTACCCCAGAGAAACAAGAACCCAAGACGTGGGGAGAATAATTATTGGCACATAAAATCTGGACGTGCGCCGCAGTATTTTTCTAGATGTCTTCTATTGGCAAAGGCTAGAACAAAGTGGATTCTCTGATTTTGCCGTGCGATGGTCGCGAATGATTCGTAAAGTTGACCAACCAAGCACAGTCTCCGATTACGGGAGATACAAATGTCAAAGCTTCAAGGCGTTTGGTTTTAGATGTATCGTTACAGAGTAACAGGTCTTCTTTTCTTGTTTCAAATCAGGGATCCTTCGTTGTACAATACGTACAAGGCACCATTTTGATGTCCTGTAAAGAAGCTTCCTTGTGCATCTACAATCATATAATGACCTCAAATGTGACGTACTCACCAACTCGATCTTCTCCAGTCCCTTGCTGCAAGACCATCGCCCAAAATGTGAGAGAATCTTGATAATGACGATGATCTTGACCTGGATAATGGATCCAAACGCGCAAGGGTTTGCAGATACGTACTCTTGGTAGCGGCATCCCTTCCTAACGCTAGGCCTGTTTTGAACATTCTGCCGGCTTTTTGAGCTCACCGCCTTGGAGCGCCTCTCTAAACTCTCACCTGGGCCTTTATTGAAGTGCATTGACAATCAGGTCAACCAACAAACAAATCTTTTAATAAAAACAGAAAACTCTCCTTTTTTAGATATCTGCCTTAATTTTTCGACCCCTCACTCGAATCTGACCTCGATACACAGCAATTTTTTCGACTTTCCCCGATGATTCGCAATTAAGAGGCGATGCGAATCTAGTGAGAAGCCTCCTAGCCTCATCACACTCGACGCGCGCATCGTCAACCTCAAGCCGAGTCAAAATCCACGCTGCGCACCCTTTACGAGATGGATAAACAACTATCAGACTCGACGCCTGATGGCACCTCGCCTCGAACCTTTGCCCTGAACCATCTGAGACCTCGAACAAGTTTTAAGGGCTGCTCGCGCATCTCCGACTATGAGCTGCAGGGCAAATTGGGAGAGGGAACCTTTGGGTACGGCCCCTTGAACGGCGCATACCTCGTCGATCACCACGACCTGAACAATATCGCATATACTGACACCGCTTTAGTGAGGTTCACCGCGCCCGGTCGCGAAAAACTGGTGCCCTTGTCGCCTTGAAGAAGATTATCATGCATCATGAAAAGGATGGCGTATGTCCCTGCAACCGCCCCGCCGAAAGACATATATTGACAACATCAAGTTTCCCATCACCGCTCTTCGTGAAATCAAGCTCCTCAAACTTCTATCGCACAAAAATATCCTGAGACTCGAGGATATGGCTATCGAACACCCCACCAGGCAAAGTGAGCGCACGTCAGTACACATTTGTCGCCTCAAGCTAACCAGCCCCTTCAGCCGATAAGCGCAAAAAGCCGATTGTATACATGGCCACCCCCTACATGGATCACGATCTTTCCGGTCTACTCGACAACCCATCAGTCCAGTTCAAGGAGCCTCAAATCAAGTGCTACATGTTGCAGTTGCTTGAGGGCCTTCGCTATCTCCACGACAGCCACATCCTCCACCGAGACATGAAAGCTGCCAACTTGCTCATCAACAACCAAGGTCTCCTCCAGATTGCCGATTTTGGCCTGGCTCGACACTACGATGGCCCGAAACCACAGTCCGGTCGACCCATGGGCGAGGGACGACGAGACTACACTGGCTTGGTCGTCACCAGATGGTACCGACCACCCGAGCTCTTGCTGCAGCTGCGGCAATACACCCCCGCTATTGACGTTTGGGGAGTAGGGTAAGCATGGACTTCAGATATTCGACGTCTTGTTGGTTCTAACGAGTTATGCAGCTGCGTTTTTGGCGAGATGTTGTTCGGAAAGCCTATCTTGGCAGGTGAGAGTGATGCGCATCAGCTAGATATTATCTGGGACCTGATGGGCTCTCCCACCGAGGAGACTATGCCCAGGTGGAAATCTCTCCCTGGTGGTGAGCATCTATCCCCACGACCACGAACAGGGAATCTCTCGAACCGATTCAGAGAGTGAGTTTGTACTGATCCCGGACCGTGTGGCTCATCACTAACATTGGTACACAGATATGGTTCAGGAGCAGTATCGTTACTAAAAGAGCTTCTCAAGCTGGACTGGCGGACACGAATCAATGCGGTTGACGCTTTACAACACCCATGGTTCAAGATGCAGCCTCTACCGCTAGAACCTCACGAGATCCCCATCTACGAAGAGAGTCACGAGTTAGACCGTAGAAAGTTCCACGATCGCAAGGCCGCTCTCCCCCCAGCCCCTAAGGGTGGAACCGTGGGCATTGGCCCCGACGCGAATGGTGCTACAGCAGGCTTCAACAGCAACGAACCTTACGGAAATGGTCGGAATGGTGTGAATGGGGGTAGATATCGCAACGGACCTGACGACCGACGTCCGGCCTGGCAGCGAGAACGTGGCGGTGCTGGATTGCCGCCGCGACCACCTCCGAACAATGACGATGCGGACTATCGGGATCGAGGACCCCCTCGTGGCCGAGGACCACCTGGGCCTAGGGGTGGACCAGATGTCGACACATACATTCCCGCCTATAACCGAGACGACCCTGGTCGACGCAGGGATGATCGTCCACCACCCAGAGATGACCGTCGACGCCGCAACAGTAGAGAGGATCGACGTTACGACAGAGATCGTGGCACGATGAGCCGTAGCCGATCACCCAGACATGAGCGATCACGGGATAGGGAAAGGTCAGACCGCGATGTGTACAGGAGATAGGATCATCCGCTAGCGATACCACCGCGTGAAGCCACAGACTACACACGAGGAGAGATGCAAGAATATGGACAAGGACGGCACGGGCGTTTCAGAGGATTTTAAACGAGATTCTAATCACATGTCGATTCGGGCATAGCAGGAACACGGCGCAACGGAATGATATGATCGAAGCAGCACGAGGAGAAGAAGAATTCATTTTTGGAAAGGCCAGTATGGCAATATTACATGAAGCGGCGCATTACAAGCGACGTACTCAGAGGTCTCTAACATAACAACCCTCTGGTCTAAGAAGGATAAATTTTGGAATTATTCCTAGATAGCCTAGGAAGCGTGTGGCTGAATCTTGATGTACCTCTAGCGTTCTTATAGGATCAATACTCTGAATCATCGTCCTCCTCATGGATCGTCTGTGATAGTAAACCACCAGCTGGTCGACGGCGTTGGCTAGATGAGTCAAGCCATTGCCAATCGAGCTCAGTGCCTGATGACTGAGAGTCTCGTCGGCTGCTGGATTCAAGGAAGCCGTCCTTTGAGGCTGACCGTCTTGAACTAGACTCGTCACCCTGCATGCCGAGGTAGGATGTGATGAGAGATGAGAAGATGGCCAGGCCGACGCATGCCAAGATGCCAACACCAGCTGCAGCACCAAACTAGAAAAGACGTTAGAAGTAGGGATAAACCAGACGAATTCTGGTCTTACAAAAGTGTACAATGGCTGTGAATGAGTTAGTTGAGATGTCTTATTAACTTTTATATTATGCAACATACCTCTAGGCTGGCCAGAAAAGCCCAAACAGCACGCACACCAGCTACCCCATACGAGAAGAGGTAGATGGCAGGAGCAAATACAGTAAGAAGCACATTTGCAACAAAAGATAGTGGTATGATAATGAGACGAAAGGGAAAAGTGACAATGGTAAAGAGACGTGAAAAGAAGAGGGACCAGTTGAACGAGAAGATGAAGCTGAAGATGGCGACAATGATGTCAAAGGCGAGGATAAAGGGGGAGACTGTTGGTGAGGGTTGGTCGGATGATGTCGCTGCCACAATCGTGGATGTTGGGAGTGAGTCGGACATTTTGATGGTGATGGAAGAGGTTGATATGAGTTATAGTGTTGGTATTGAGTTGAGGTTGGATAAGAAGGGAGGATATTACATCACTGGAGGCATGGAATAGAAGATAGCGCGACCAGATTAGGACAGTGGTGATAGTACAAGTCTTGTTTCTAGAAGCTGTAGGCTTCTAGTGTTTCGATATGTTTGTTCATGTCATGGGAGATGTACAAGTAAAGGTCAAGTTAGTTGTATGAGAGTCTGAGAGAGCTCCCTTGAGCTATTGTAGATGAGAGCTCATCTGCATCGAGATTGGGTGGTTGGCTCCTCTTGAGCTCTCAGTGGATACCTCATAGCTTGTCCCACAGTGTTAGTGACAACTACCGGGCGACTTCCGCGTGCTGCTAGGTTGTGTGTGGCTGAATGTATTCAAGGCCTGTCACCTATCACCCTCCCCACCACGACTCAAACATCCCACCTCCGGTTCTCTTCCCTTCCTCCATTCCACGCCATGACTTGAATCTCTCCATCTCCACCCCCGCGACCAACGACGAACAAACGAAAACGAGCTAAACGACGACAGGCCACAAACGCCTCAGAATAAACCACGACGATATCTTATTCTATCATAGTATCGTATCGTATCGCACTATAAACAACACGACAGATCCCCCAAATCTCAGCCATCATCCGCATCTGAATCACTCCCACGCTACACAAAGACCCATCCCGTCCCCCGGATTTCACACCAACCCTGCCGTGTCAGGCCGTTTCTAGCTCGTCCGCATCTTCTGACTGCAACATCCAATTGGCGCTGAGAGCGCACGACAACAGTTTTTGTATTCCGACTGAGGATTTCTGCGTCATTGATCGGGACATGACTACGTCGTTATCCCGATAAGATACCGACAACCCGAGGCTCCCCCAACGACATCACGCGCATTCCCCAACTCAGCGTCCGCCCGCTCAAGAGACAAATTCTACGCAGAAGATATCCCTTCGAGGGGATAGGAGGTTAGAAAAGATGGGTAACAACGCATCCTCGTCCTCCAAGCCGACCACGCCGACTACATCGGCTCCGGGCTCGTCCCACGGTCATGGTCATGGCCATGAATCTCCCCGGCATCATCTCCGAAAGGATGCTCGCAACATCATCACCGGACACACCCACCGCTCCGCTGCGCCGCCGGAGCCAACGATGGCACAGGCTCAAGGCTCGACCGTTATCAATCGCCCAAAGAGCTTACCTCCCACCGCCGTCTCGTCTCTGAGCGGATCTCCCCACAGCAACTTTGCCGCCGTTCATAAGACTGCTTCATCCTCGGATGCTAAGGCCATCGCAGAGAACAAGGCCGCTACGCCGGAGCCCAAGTCTGCCGAGAGCAAATCCGCCGAGTCTAAACCTCCTCCCCGCGACCAACCTACCAAGCCTGTCGATGTTCCTATCGAGTCTTCTTCTCTCCGATCACACCAGTCCGCCCACGTGAATGATCCAGCACTTGTCCCAAACAGCAGTATCACCGATATGTATCTGACTCGTCCCCCTCGTCTACCCCTCCCCATCGACGAGGAAGTTCACACCCCTGGATCCCCCATTATGGCACCAGAGACGGATCAGTCGATTCCTGATATCGAGCCCATCGAGTCTTTGGATGGAATCACCCGCAAGAGCTCTGCCCTCAGCGCTACGACCGTGGATGAGGAGGATGGTGAGGAGTTGCGGGTTGACAAGACGAGACCTGTTGTTCAAACCAAGCTGGATTGGGTCAGCGGAGGCGATAAGGTCTACGTTACGGGGACCATTTTCCAGTGGAATCGGAAGCAGCGTCTGCATCCTATGTAAGTGCCATGATGCTATTTATTTGGTTGCTACCTCTTTTTGAGACACAAGTCGGTACCTACGTTGTCTGTGTTTCCGTGGCTGTTTGACAGTCTCGGATGACTGTCGCACACGATTCGTCTAGCAACCGATATGGAAGCTGTCCAGTTATATCTAGGAAATGTGAGTTTACTAACCTGGTTTCTAGTGAGGGTCGCCCTGGATGCTTTACGACAACAGTCTACGTCCTTCCTGGCACGCATCATGTCCGCTTCTTAGTGGACGGTATCATGCAGACTTCTCCTGATCTGCCCACTACCGTCGATTTCGGCAACAACCTGGTCAACTATATCGAAGTCAGTCCCGACGAAGCCCAACAGCAGCGGGTTCCTTCGCCTCCTGCGGCTCCCCTCGCCGAAGCTCAAGTCGCTGCCGCTGCTCAGGTGCTCCATCAAGCCCAAGACAAGGCCCCTCAAAAGCCACCGCCTCAGCCAAAGGGCAAGGCCGTACCCCCTCCAGAGGCGTATCGCAGCCCAATTCCAAAGTATCTTGTCGACTTTGACCAGGCTGAGGACTCGCAGGCGTACCAGTACGCCGTTAATGCTATTGAGAGGCTACCAAACCCTCCCGCACTGCCCGGTTTCCTGAGCAAGCCCATCCTTAATGCTGCGACCCTTATGAAGGACGACAACAGTGTGCTCAACATGCCTAACCACACGATTCTGAACCATCTTGCTACAAGTAGCATCAAGAATAATATTCTTGCTGTTTCGGCTACAACTCGGTACAGAAATAAGGTATGTGAATGTTATGAGTCCAGGGTAAGGATGGAATTACTGACTTGATATGTAGTATGTCACGACAATTGTCTACAAGCCTACATCTTCAGATGAGGGTTAAGGAGGATGAATGAAGGATATGATGACTGTGTTATGAAACAGAAACTCTTATGCCTTGGGCCGCCGCATTCAAAGGTATTGTTGGTGGGTAGGCTACGATGCGATGTTGAGACGCTTGCTATGTATCAGATAGAGAGGGAATTTCAGAGATTAGTGAGGTTGGACTCCGGGTATCATTACGTTTTAGCTGGAGGATAGGAGACAGCAACACGGGGATGGCTCTACAAGCCGAGGATAGCGAGGTGTGTCAAGATATACTTGACACTATTATAAAGGAGATACGAGGATGACCAAGACTCAACTCCAACAAATGCACACAAAGACACAATTCATCATGATATATCATGACAAGCCTCAATCTCGCCATTTGATAAAGACCTCATCGGTCCTAAATCTCTGCGTACACGTACTCTCCTCCAAAGACGTTCTGAACCCCGTCTCGTACGCCAACAGTCCCGCATGCGCGATCATGATACCGTTATCAATGCAGAACCGCTCATCAGTCGCATATACAGATCCTCCTCGCTCAAGCGCCATGTGTCCCATCATCTCCTGCAGTCGCTCGTTGCAGCCCACGCCTCCCACAATGAGAACTTGTGATGAACCAACGTGCGCCATCGCACGTTCTGTGATCTCGACTAGCATGGCGAAGACCGTCTCTTGAAGTGAGAAGCATAAATCCTCGGGTGTGAAGTCTGCGCCGGCTTTCATTTGCGCGGCAAGGGCATCGGCGGAAGCTAGGATGCCTGAGAAAGAACAGTCCATTCCCTTAACTGCGTAGGGAATATCGAGGAGTTTACTTCCCTTTTTGGCAAGTTGCTCGATGTTATATCCTGGCGCAGGGTCGTTGCTGATCTCCAGAGTGCGAGCGAATCGATCCAGGCAGTTTCCAACAGCTATATCCAACGTCTCGCCAAATATCCTATACCGTTGTTCCGCATACGCAATAACCTGCGAATTCCCTCCCGAAACATACAACACAACCGGATTCTCAGCACCAGTGATATATCTCCCCATCTCAATATGTCCCACACAGTGATTCACGCCTACAAGCGGTCTATCCCAGAGCAAACTCAACGCCCTAGCAGCCACAGCGACCGAGTTCAGCGGGGCGCCCATCCCAGGGCCCTTTGTGTAGCAGATACAGTCGACATCGGAGGGGGTAATGCGTGCTTCGGCGAGGGCTTCGCGGGCGAGACGGACGAAGTGGGCGCGGTGGTGGGCGGCTGTGTCTTTGGGGAGGAAGCCTGTGCCGGGAGGGGAGACGAAGGTGTCGCGCAGGTTGGAGAGGATTTTTGTCTCGGTGGGTGTGTGTAGGATGACGCCGATGCCGAGTTTGTTGGCGGAGCCTTCGCAGCCGAGGGCGATGTAGGAAGATTTGTCTTTGAAGGCCATTTGGTATGTGAAGTTGAAGTTGAAGGTCAAGGTGGGGGGTATCAAGTGGTGATGACGGCGATGGTGTTGAAGTCTAGACCTGTCGCATGTAAACTTTTATATCATAATCTAAGAAAAAAGAAGTGTAGCTCAAAGATATGAGCGAGTATTATAGAAAATGTCTTGTTAATCCCATCATCAAAGTCTGTGACTTGTGTTGGTGATGTCAAGAATGCGATAAGAAAACAAGCCCAGTCTAATCGATAGAGGGGCAGATCCCAAAAGATACCGATCTCTCATGGAGTACAAGGGCAGTCCAGGTTTACAAGCCCCTCGCTTAGGTATCCCACAGTGCCCGTCGGCGTCATTCACCAGCCACACCTCACTGTACTTGTAGGGGGCGGGAGAGTTGCCGATTTTCAATTTTCAGGGTCCTTACTAGCCGTAACCGTAACCGTTTTATGGGTGCAGAGCAGAATTGATCAGCGAAATATCAGTATGATATTTGACCTGTGACTGAAGTAATGGGATGAAAACATGATAGCATAAAGAAAATCTTAGTAGCTCTACAGCATAAACAAGGCAATCTATATACCTAACTAATCTAAACATTTCAAAGCACAACCATTTACTATAGCGCTAAATAGAAACGATTATGCTGAGATGCAAGTTTTTTTCTCTTCCCCATCTGCACTAGCCACACCGTCTACTGTAAAGCTTCTGCTGTGGCTAAAAAGTTCGTGTAAATCCACAACGCCCGGTTCGCCGGCCACTTTTCCCTAACCCGCCGCCCGCCCTCCACTCCAAAGCCTCCTCTATCACTCGCATTTCGCACTCAATATCTTCTCCTCACCTTTTTTGTGCCACGAGCTGTCTATGCTCCAAGGCCTTTGCGTCTTTCTCTTTTCTATGCTGCCAGGTACATTGTCATTCTTTGTCTTGCACTTCTTTCCTTGCTCTCCTAGCATAGGCCCCTGCTAACATGACATATCAGCCAGGTCCCCTCGTCCAAGCTTGGTCACCTTTTACAACCACGCAGCTTGATTCCGCAACCTTTCCTTTTTTACGACTCTGCATGCTACGACCATATCCTCTCCTTCCTCTTCTCTCTGGCAGTATACAACATCGATGTTGTCGAGAATTCGCCCATCGCTGGTATCGGCACATCAGATCCCGATACTAGAGAGCTTCCCCTCAGCCGCCTCCAACATCGCATCCGCATGACCTCTCACGACCCGACTACTTCTTCCGATCTACAGTCACAAGCATGTTAAACACGGCACCTGAGCATGGCGAAAACGTCGTTTCGGTCTTAATTTGACCGTTCTTCTTTTTTCATTTTTCTTCGACTGGTCCACCGCATGGGCTTTCCCACGTCCAAGCCCGAATACCGACCATCCATCCACTCCGAACTCCTTGCAATGCCCCGATTCACGACTAAATAATACAAACGAAGTTGTCTGACCGTCGAACCACTATCGACCTTGCTCAAACGGTCCACCTCCTTCGCTCTTCTTTCAAAATTGGGTATAAAACAAACAACCGTCATTATCATACAAATCCCTCCACCATCGTGGTATGCTTACGATACCGTTTGGGCTGCCTGCGCCTGAGCCTGCGCTACTGCTTGCGCTTTAGCTTGGGCTTGTGCTGCCAGATGCGCTTGTGCCGCCGCTTGAGCGTGCGCTTGGGCATGAGCATGCGCCGCCGCCGCTGCTGGTGATGGTAACACTCGGTTGCCAGACTGAGCTTGCGCTGCCGCCATGGCTTCTGGTGGTACCGCTGGACGTCCTCTAAACATGTATGGGTTTAGTGGAATTGTTGCTCGAAACTTGAGTGCTCGAGTATCAAACGGATCCACTTCATACACAGGCGGTTCGTCATCATCAGAGTCCGAGTCGTATTTCCAGCGGTCCGAACTATCCTCACTCATCTCCCGCGGTGGCGTCACCATACCTCTTCGGTCGATCCACAATCGGTTCAACCGACCAATGCGACGGCGGAATGCTGGTTGACTGCCTTTGGACGGCTCACTTGATCCAGCAGTAAACTGGAAGACAGGTGGCTCACGTTTATCCACTTGCATGGCATCAGGTGCGTCCTCATCCACTTCCATTTCTGACGACGTCGACGCTGGAGGCGTCATCAGGTACTGCGTCTTGGCCTGTCGGAACTTGAGCTCTGTGCCCTGTTCCTTAACCGGCGACAGGGGTTCTCGAGTGAGATCGATGTGGTTCTGGTTCCACTTTCGGTGGTTCTGAACCTTCATTTCTATATCAAGTCGGAGTTCAGTTTCCTTCTCCGCCAGCTTGTCTGACAACAAGACAAGATCGGCATCAAGCGTTCTACCATCCGACCGTACAGGTTGCCGCAAATGGGCACCAGTCGGTTGTCGCACAACTGGGGGCTCTGCAGGCTTGCGTTTCTGAGGCTGCAATTGCGAGTTAGTACCAAGCGGGACAACTTTCTCGTATTTAAGACGAGTATTGATTTGACATACCTTTTGGTTGACGAGATCCTCGTCCTCGCCTTTGATACCCAGTCTGAGCTTGATATCCTTGAGTCTTGCTCTCTCTTCAAACACGGCACGGTCCATGGTCATGAGTTCTCGTTTCACCATTTCACGTTCATATGCCACAAGAACCAATTGCCGACCATCCTCAAGTTCGCGTCGCAATTTCTTGAGAGTTTCTGCAATCTTGTTGTCACGGGCTCTTGTTTTTCGAGTTTGACGAGCTTCTCGTCGTCTGAAACAGACAAAGGGATCTGTGTCATCAGTCTCTTGATGAGTCTCGAACTTCAGGGTGGGATGCAATGGCTTGTTGCTAGCCTCCTGTCGTCTCGACTTCCAGTACTCGTACACAGGCTTAGCATGTTGAAGAATAGCCGCTGAACCAAGGTGGTTAAGAGCGGGCACCATCATGTCATAAGCGGCAACGGTATTGTCGACTGCTGCAAATGGAGTCTGCTCTGCTGCCGTGTCCTCAAACACCTCCATGATGCGCTCAAAGTCATCTTCGGAGAGGGCACCAGCAGCAGGTGGTTTACTATTGTACTGCTTGAGGAACTCATCATCCTCAGTGGTCATGTCATAGAGACATGTGATGCATTCCTCGACTGTTTGTGAGAAGCGGATGTAAGAGGAAGGTTTATGGAAAGGAACAGGATAGAGCTCATCATAGTTGATGTCGCTCTCTTGGGGAGGCGGAACAGGAATTTCTTGGTCATTGCTGGTTCCTGCCTCCTTGAGGATAGTCTGAAGATGGTATTCCTATTGACAATTGGTTAGTATGAGCCAGAAAGGGCATAGGTGGGTGCTGTTGTTGTTGGATGATAGTACATCCAGGATGACTAAGACAGAAGTGCCAAGCCATATCACGTGAACAAACACGTGATATCATGATACGTGGTAGGGACAAAGCACTCACATTTTCCTCGGCCTGTTCGACACCGGTCGCGATTTGATTATCGGTTGTGAGGGCTTCGTACTCGTTGGGATCGATCTGGTCTTCGCGAAGAACTGGAAGCGTCGTCTTGACGCTCAACTTCTTGACGCGAACCTTGCGTGATGACATGTTGGCAGGGGGTCAAAGGGAGGTCGGGAGAGAGGCGGTCAGGCGGCGGAAAACCCGCGAAAAAAAGCGATCAAGTCATAAAACGAGGTCTATTGAGTTGAAATCGGTCGAAAACTCGATGCAAAGGGGGTTGTTGTAGCCTGTTTTCGATGGCAGCGTAGTTGGGCTCGATGGGGTGACGTTGGGGATTTGTTTTGGCGCGCAAAGATTTTTTCGCTGCCCGGGTTTTTGGCAAGGGAGAATGAGTTGGTAGGCCTTGAGACTGCGAGAGCGGGACGGTTTACCGTTCAGTTTGATGACGGTGTGATGAGAGGTGCTAGGGTAAGAGGGGTCGAGGTCACTCCTCAGCGAGTTTCTGCGTGTGAGCTACTTGGCACGCTCGGACCGCTGCCTCCTTATTTTTGGGGCTAGGTGCGCGGTGCTACCGTACGTTACCGCCGGGCATGGTTTTCCCCGCTGGATGCGCGCTGTTTAGTGATGCAAGCTGCCAAAGAGTGCCTGTTTTCAGTGAGTATGAGCGCTGTAGGTAAGAATGCTTGCTGCTGGCCAGGTGACGACGTATCAAACGGTGAGTGATAGAACGTAGGTAGGTGATATCAAAGGTTTTGTTTTCTGCATTGAACGCGATAATAACTTTTATTTTCACTTTCGCGTAGAACCTTCGATGATACAATCACAGCTGCAGACGAAACATTGCTCAACTTGTATTTTGGATTTCTTTTTCTGCACCTTGGATCACAATCAAGAAGGTTGATTGCTTACCGTAACGCAAAGCATAAAACAGAACGTGCACCGTACCAAACGGAAAGCATGTGCTCCTCCCCCGCCCCGCCAGGTAATTACCCCTCTGCGCACCTGCCCCTTTGCGCAGAAGACGGTCTAGAATATTACCTAAAGCTAAGTTAGCAGTGACAGCCCAGACAGTGACAGTGAGACTTCAATTCAGCCTTATCACCAAACTTTGGACAACAGAACAATACAACACAGCATAGCCTTTCCACGATCCCACGAAAGTTTATCTCGACAGGAAAACAGACTTTACGCTTCCCGTTTCTTCGAATCGCTTTCAAAGTTGCCACCATGGGCAACACCACCAGCGCAGTCCTGGACAACCTCGTCCAAGGATCCAACTGTGAGCCTTGGCCCCTCGGGAAGCCCTGACCCAACAATGCACGGTTGGGGAAAGGGATATGGTTGATGATATATGCTGATACGTACGGTTATAGTCGACAGAGAAGAAGTTGATCGCCTCAGAAAGCGATTCATGAAGCTAGACAAGGTGCGCTAACTTCCCGACTCTTTTGGTTATGGCGGAGCTCGGTGATGATGGTGGATGCGCAAGGCTGAAGCATGGCATATGTTTGATGGACACAATGGGCTGACTTGAACTTCTCTCTAGGATAACTCCGGTACGATCGAGCGCGATGAATTCCTTAGTCTCCCCCAGATCTCGTCCAACCCTCTCGCAACACGGTCCGTCCTTACATATCCTCCCTCCATCATTCCAGCAAGCTAACGTAGCTCTCCCAGAATGATTGCTATTTTCGATGAGGACGGCGGTGGTGATGTCGATTTCCAGGAGTTCGTGACAGGCCTCTCGGCATTCAGCAGCAAGGGAAACAAGGAGCAGAAGCTCCAGTTCGCCTTCAAGGTCTACGACATTGACCGTGATGGTTACATCAGCAACGGCGAGCTCTTCATTGTCCTCAAGATGATGGTCGGCAGCAACCTCAAGGACCAGCAGCTGCAGCAGATTGTGGACAAGACTATCATGGAGGCTGATCTCGACAAGGATGGCAAGATTAGCTTCGAGGAGTTTACCAAGATGGTGGAGTCTACTGATATCAGCATGAGCATGACTGTTGGTGAGTTATCCCCTCCAGACCACCCCTGGTGTTGTATAGTGGTAACGGGATGGCTTTTCCTTTCATCCTTATTGGGGGCTTTGGTGGATGAACGGGCACTGACATTGATATTACAGACCAGTTCTAAGCGAGCATCCGCAAAAGACTGCATAGGGAGTTGGGGTATAAAGGTTCAATATTATTATGGACTCGGGGGAATCAGCGCACATGCAATGCTGCGTGTGAATGTTGATATGGAGGAGAGAAGGTCGAAACACCTAGCGAATTTACACACCTTTACGATCATGAATTCACGCATTCTGTTACATTTTTCAACGCCCCATGGATATCAGCAGACTTGTACTGCATCCGCGTTAGGCCGACATGCTATGGATGACAGGGGTGTTTTTAAGCATGCTCGACCATGTATGATATATTGTCGATGTTGAGATTAGTCAGCAGGGCTATATCATGACTGTTTTACCATATTGGTAAGTTCGTTCCGAGGAAAATAGCCAAATTCCTCCTGTCCGCTTTCAGAGTCGGCAACACTATTCGAATTCAATCCAATCTAATCATTCAGTGTATGATACTCGCGAATATAAAGCTCATCCGGCCGTTGCGGTACATTCTCGGTTCTTTGCTGCGAGATTATCATGTTACGCGAATCAACAACTCAATCACGATATTGAATTCACGCATTCCGTTTCAGCTCTTCCTAGCCTATAGATGACAGCAGGCTTGTGTTGCTCTATATGCTATCACAGATTATGGTCGGTAGCGGTGTTTCTGGGTATCCCCTACTGAGTGTGACATCGTCGAGGTTAACATTTTACATCGACAATCCGCCACGATTGCAATACACGCTGGTAAGTTGCTCAAGGGAAAATGTCCAAACCACCTCTGTCCGCTGTTGGGGTCAGCGAGACTGTTTCAATCCAGTCAAATATCGGCATTCAGCAAGTGAGGTTCATAACGATAGAGCTCATAGATCTGATGTGGTGCTCAATCTTTTACCGTAAGATTCTCATGCTTTCCAAATTAGCAATTCCTAATCATCCATTTCATTGTGTCCTTGTACATTCTGTCTTGTACATTGACTATCCGATCCTGGAGATGGCCAAGTTCTTAGCATCGCGCTCACACGTATAACGCAAGCAAATTTCGACATTAGTCGAATATAGTTCTTCAAAGATGCTGTGTCTCGAATAAGATCGGAGAGTTAAGCTCAATCCCGCAAAGTATACGTTCATCGAACGCATCATGTCCGAAGCTTCTAGAGCGCATGAGAGGTCTTCGATCTACGCCAATCACCTCATTGATAGTTCTGTTCATTACATTCTCATGGAGCCACACTAAAAAGTCGACACTCTCATTCCTAGGTGAAGAGCATGAAGACACTTACATCAACAGACGCTATGACTGCAAAGTAAACAATATCTCCCATGCCATGTCCCATGGCTAAAACATGGGCCACGCCGTGCTCATTTGGTATATGTCGGGATGCGCGGCTAAAACCGCCCTGCCGGTACGTCTGATAGAGCCTTGTACTGTACTTACGAGGATGATATGTTGTGAAACCAGGAGGGCGTGGCTCACTGCCACAGTGAAGAGTAAGGCTGGCGCTCATCTGCGCCGAGAAATGACAGGGCTTGCAGTGGCGACGAACTATCAGGGCTGGTGTGATCAGAACGAAAAGGAATTTTGAATGTAGGTTCACTTTCAGGGCTGACTTCGTAGTGTTGTTCTCACACTGAACCATCTGGAATGGTGAGACAAGGCGTCTTTCTTATCACACCCTCTTGGTGACGTCCAAAGTCCATCACATCTGAGACCGAGTCGCAGGACGGGCGCGGGCGTTGCCGGTCGATCCCCGAGTTCCAGGTCCAGGCGGGCCTTGGCCGGGACGGCACCCCCACGAATTCGGTCCCGAGGTGAGCCGGATGCGATGGAATCTAACATGTCTAGGTATACCGACAATCTTCGGGTCTCACTTACTGACATGCTCTCAAGACATTGGGCAGCTATTGACGCTGTAAAGGCATACCCTGGTCGAAGCAAAGGGTTCCATGTCTCACGTCGCCCCAGATGTCCCGGCGGCAATCAAGTCGCTAGGGCCAGGGTCACCGGAAGATCGGTATCACGCTTGACGAAGATCTGGGGCATGGCAACCCACGTCTGAAGGTTTCTTTCATCCAGGACGACCCTGGCACGTCTCGAGATATGGGCGTACAATCAAATCTTCGGCATCTGACTCGAGGTTACACTGAACCTTGGCTGCATGTTTCACACTCAAGATTAACTTTGAGTGTCAGAAGTGCAAATTCGTGTTGTAGGGGCCACGATGATGAGGCTAATGAAACAAATTTGTTGGCTAGAAATTAGCCTCGCTTGTCGATCAGGATGTAACCCTATCTCTCTCTGTAGGGACATGGCTGCATGGATACCTCTCATTCGCTCAGGGAATTAGGTTGCTTTGCTGTATTTGTTTTGTTTTCTCATTCTTTGGTCCCGGAGATAACGAAGGGAGAAAGGGGCGTATGCTGTGGTGGTAGCAAAATGACATGTCATTTTCGGTTTTCGATATCGTCGATATTCCATGCCCCGGTAGCCTGGGACGGCGAACAGACATTCTCGCTTCGGTTAAGGGGGCGTTAGAAACCCGATAGACGAGTCGCGGGAGATAAATACCGGGATTTAATTAGTGATTTTGAGCGCGGTGTGAACGGTGTGTAGGTAACTAGCCGATCAGATCTGATACAAGCGACAATTGTCCCGCCACACTAGACGACAACTATTGAGGTGATCGACTGGGGGATCTTAGACATGTCTTTGACGCTTTTGCGGTCCCATTCTTGAAAAATGGCGCACGTCAGTCCTTACCCTTCTCTCGATGCCCGAGACAAGGGTAAGGACTGTGGAATCATTGAGCTGGACAGCTTGTCAACTCGCTTATTGGTTACCAAGTTCCGTCCAGCTGGAACACCAAACATAGAAAACCCCCCACAATGCTGCGGCACAGGCACGCCAGCCATGTATAGTACGGCGCAGTCAATTCAATGCATGAGTAGCGACCGGCCATGTTGGTTTTTCTTCTTTACCAATGATTCAGCTATGCCACGCGCCATTAGCCAAGGAAAGTCATCAGAGGGAGACAAATGGCGGGCTAATGCCCAACAATCCTACGGTCAGGCGCAATATTTGTGGAGTTGAGCTTGACATGGGAAGTCGTTTACGCCTTGATCCGCTATCTGCAAGCCTGAGGTGCGGAGCAGACGAGACAGCAACTCCGGCAGGCTGGAGGACAAAGCAAGACTTGGAAGTGCCCAGGATTCAAGGGAGCAATTGGGCTAGACTCAGCCAAGTCTCGCTATTTGGGAATGGATGCATTGAGGGGTCAGATGACGGCGGTGAGTTGATGCCCGATGCATACTTGAGATGTTGAGACTGGGTCTGGACAACGAATCGAGGACATCATCGCATAGCCCCAACCTCCATCTCGAGGGCGAAAAAGCACCGTCTGTAAGGAGTTGACGACAATGTGATGGCGCAGTCCAAGGTTAGGCTCTAAGACGTGGATGTCGTTGGGCTCTGATGTGAGGGTATTCATGCTTTTGTCGAAACAGTTATCATCGTCATAATGTGTTTCTCTCTTTAGAAGGTTGCAGTGTCAAAGCATCAGCTGCTATTCGACAATTGTTTCAGCCTCAATTGGTTGCGTTGCATCGCATCAGCGAGGGGCAACGTGATCGACGTTAGGGCGCCATCAGCCGTTGGACCTCAACCCCCGATCTTCCTGAGCCTCGTGATTGTGGCGAGTGCGTATGACCTCCATCGAGTAAATTGGGCTGATATTGGGTAGGGCGACATGAGGAACGGCAACCTAAGCCTCTGGTTCTTTGTCAGGCGTCGGCCAAGTGAAGCAACATCCTCGAGGGTGAGGGCAGTGTTTTCGGTAAAGTAACTGGAGGTGTTGGTTCAAGAGATGGCGGGGTAGCTACAGAATGGGGATGAACCAGCTGCAGCTAAGGTTGACAAAAAGAAACGAACAGGTCTTGTGGTTGTCACTGTGAGTGAGGCGCATTGTCTCCACGTTTTTGATGGACCGAAATCGATTACGCTGATGGGGAATAAAAAGTTGGATGTAAAGAGGAAGAGTTCATGTCCGCGGAAAGAAAGGCGAGGGTATCCTCGTCTATAATGCGGCAAGTATAGGAGGGGGTCCATCCAAGTCCGCCTTGCTCTTGCCTTTGACTAAGCCAGGCTGAGTTTGGGACGGCCACGAATCACGAAACACGATAGGGTCTGAGAGCCTGAAAGAAGTGCTCAAGTCTAATAAAGTTAATTCCAATCTAGAATTGGACACGTAAGTTGACAACTACCTTAGATCAAGATCAGATCAAGAGTCGTCCGATTCTGACTTTGCAAACTGGGTTGTACTGTATCACTAGCCCTGCAGAGTCCTCCTCAAACACTGCCAACCTCCTAAATAAAGAGTTTACTTAACTCAACTAACACGCGGCATAGGCAGTTCTTTTGCCGTGCTCAAAACACAACTGCCGAAGTGAAATGTCCCACACAGTCATTCCCCAAGTTGACCAGTCAGTCACATAATGCATATGTATATGTGTCTCGCGCAGCTTGCATCATGTATGTAAGCCCCCAGCCCCATACCCTCCGAAAACGAGAAAATAAACAAATGCCATTGCCAATCGTCCATATCTCACATGCCCAATTCAAAACCCAACTTACATAACTCTCTCCGTGTGTGTCATTCGTGGCTCTATCATTTCAAGCATATCCTTGTCAGGTGAGAGCGGAAACAACTCCTCAAACAACTCAACTCGAACATTTGCCGTGGTATCTGCCTCCACCAAGACACAAAAAAGAGGTCTAGATCTCCGGGAAACCCCCGAATGTAACTGAGCAAGATACCTTTTTTCTCTTAGTTTCAATAATAATTCCTCTTGTTTCTTTTCTTTTTCTTTGCTCTTTTTCTCTTTTCTCCATCCCCAGCCACGGTGGATTACATACATACTTGCATACAGACTTACAAGATAGTACTTGGAAACCCCCCACTTGACTCGCATTTACACACCCCCAAGCCACACACGAATCATTGGCTCACAGTGACCGGGTAGGGCAGAGACTTTGCTTCCAGGTGCTGTACCTGCATGAAAAAGCCACTTGCGGGAAGCCAACCGACTCGACTGGACTGGACTTGTACCTGTACCTGTACGTACCGTAGCGACGCACTTATGCAGATGCAAATGCGCCTCTCTCATGCAGCTCAGCTACAGCTCAGACTTAGCAAGGCGCCCGACTTTGACAGGCCGCGGCAGTTCTTTTCAGGGCGGTAAAGTCAATGCTAATAAGTTTTTGGGTGAGCAATAGTTTAGATCGTTTCTGCTTTTGTTTCAGAGACTGAAAAGGAAGTGGTTATGTGGCTGCTACTCTTGTCATCTGTGCTGTACTAATTGTACCTATGCATGTGCATGTAAGAGATACATTTGGTACCTGCTACTCTACCAACCTCTTCTCCTTTTTCAGGTCGCATAATGTGGCCGTTTAATATCCCGTACGGAGTGCACGGGACAAGTCGGTGAACTAAACAAGTCATAGAGTGTATGCCTTTAACTCTGGACAAATCTCTGTCTAGGTACTGTAGAACATGGGCTAAATACAAGCAAGGTGAGGCGATAACATGAGGCAGAAGCATTCGTGTTCTTTTTGCCCTGCCATATCAAAGGTACGTAACTCCCTCTTGGCTGTCAAGTTAATTAGCGTTTCCGATACACGAACTCAACCTCCACATTCACAACCGCCAGCCACTCCCGCCTGCAGCTGACAACGATCCTCCAACAACCTCTCATCTCACGCGCAGAAACAGCTAAGAAAACAACAACAAAGAAACCAACCATTCATTCTCCATAATTCTCGGAGAAATACCCTAGAAAACCAGATTGAGAAAAGGGCAATTAGAAGTGTAAATCTTTCGATAACCCACATTCGTAAAAAAGCTCAGATACTCTCCAGCTCCAGCTATGACTTACACGGCCTAGCGGTCAACGAAACCTCAGCCATCGTCTTTTTTTCTCTTAGACGGATATACAAAAAAGCTCTCGGCTAGCCTAATCGCCGGGATCAGGCTCAAACAGCCCGCTCTCTCTCGCAAGCAACACCCTTGATGAGAAATTACCCCGATGGAAACTCCCGCCTATTCCCCCCCTCCCCTTGTCCCCCGCTTCGCTCAACTTACGGCGGCCCCTCTTAC